>CAJNYU010004202.1:0-12236 GCA_905331475.1 Rotaria socialis | reverse complement strand
CCCCCCCCCCCCCCCCCCCCCCCGTAAATAGTTTAGGTTAACATTCTTTAAAACTGTTATTTTTAATACATATTTCAAAATCAGAAAACTGTAACAACTTTGATTGAAGACAAATTCGGTGATACTGCATGAATATTGACTTATAGAACGGCATAAATGAACTTCTACCTGTGGTACTCAGTAATTTTTACATCATCGTTTTTATCCAAGAAACAAAATCGGCTTCGTGAATACGTCATTTCCCTTTTTGATCCTTTCTATTTTCATGATATTCTCGTATCCGGGATACGGTGGCGATCCATGCGATCCATACGATCCATACAATCCCACAATCCCGCGATCCGCTTTTCTCCCCTTGAAAATATGAATCACTTATGTGGTGAACGTGCATTGTGCATGAAACAATGTTTTGATATGCGAAAATAAGGCGTAGCGAAATTAGAGTCACACTTCATTAATTCAGGCAAACATTTTGGGTGCGTCCCTTTTCGTCCTCACTCTTACGGACATCAGGTTATTTGACCGGATGTTCGAAATCGGATATAAAAAATAAAATCGATTTTCCGGATGTTCGGAATGAAAACCGTCCAGATGTTCGGAACAAAAAAATACAGGATGTTCAGAACATAAAGTGACAGATGTTCGGAATAAAAAATGACCGACGTTCGGAACGAAAACCTACAGGATGTTCGGAACATAAACTAAGAGATGTTGGAAGCAAAAAATGACCGATGTTCGGAACGAAAAAATACTGAATGTTGGAAATGAACTTTGGTGTATGTTTTATAATGGGAATGAGTAGTAAAACTATAAACTTCTCTGTTTTATAGAGGGTAGTATCTTGAGCATGATTGGCTGCACGATGACTCGCGCAACATACTGAATTGTTTTGGTGAATTATATAATGGTCATAAGTAGTTATTGTTCTTGGAAAAAATAAAGTATCAGTGTCATCTTATTTTAGATGGGTATTATTACGAGATCGAAGAGCATCGGTCTCACAGCAATAGTTACATCCTCTCCTGCTTCTCCATCCATCAAACATAATAATACAAAACTACGTAGCCGAGCAAAATCACGCTCAACCGCATATCGTTCTGCCTCTCATTCTCCAATTAATCTTCGACATAATCAATCAAAATCAACTACGCTAAAGTATGACGCAGTTCTTTAAATTTAAAAGTTTTTATTCAAATTTTTAGACGTTCAAAAACGGCTTTACGTACACGTTCTAACAGTAGCTCATCATCGTCCTTATCATCTCTTCAATCAATGTCTCAATCATCTTCATCTTCTTCTACCATCTCGATCGATTCTATTTCGTCTGACTTGAATAATCTAAGTTTAAATAACACTTCTACAATTCTTACTTCGACATCATCATCTGAAATTAATCACCTACCACAACCTAGTGAAATTACCGTTATCAAAAGTATAAGATCAAAGTGTCAACTGTTTATGAGAGGCTATACTTATCAAATCAAAGTTATTCAGAAGCATGAGATCAGATGGACGGAGTATTTTCGTTTCGAATATCTGCCACTTTATGTTCCGAACATCCTGTATTTTTTCGTTCCGAACATCGGTCATTTTTTGTTTCGAACATCTGTCATTTTCCGTTCCGAACATCTAGACGACTTTCATTCCGAACACCCGGTCTTTTTCATTCCGACCTTCCGGCGTTTTCATTCCGAACATCCGGAAACTGAAGTTCGGAATGGACTTCTCCGACCGATGTCCGTAAAAAAAATACTGCATTTTTTGTGAAAAACCTTATTTTCAATGTTTCTTCGATATCTTTCTTATTTCTCAACTAATCGTTGAAAACACAAAACAAAAAATGATCAGCGTAAAAATCTCTACAAGATGAAACCAACAAAACGGGATTTGAAAACCTTTCTGTAAATGGTGGTAGGAAGCTGGTGGAAACACCCAACATAAAGATGTAATGAATCATTATTTTTATAATATTTCCATAATCCATAAGATTTTAATTTTTTATTAATACGTTGTAGAAAATGGAAAAAACACCCTTGATGTACAACACCACCGAACTAAAAATAAAAAATAAAGTTCTTTGTTCATATTGCTGACTTTTGTAAATTAAAAGGCGAGACAATCCACCTTTATGAAGAAAAACAACGACCTACTTCTTCTCGTACTGCTTTAATAATCCCACTTTCATAGTCAGTTATAAATCGTTCAGGTTTTAATTCCAATTTCAATCTTGAAGCAGCTTTCTTCATTGCTTTAAAAATTAGGATATACGTTTGTGCATGTTTATCACTGAGGAGAATCCAAGCAACAGGTTCAGCTACAAATAAACACATTTATAGTAATAGAACGTCAAATCATCCTATAAAAATAACAAAAAGAAATTCACCTGAATGTGTAGCTTCATCAATGGCTACAATAATATATAATTGTTTAAACATTTTTGGTACTACAGAAAAGGTGCCATCCATCGATAACAAACTCGAAGAACACATTTTTCTTATTAGAAATTCACTACTAAAAAGCAATATTCTTTTCGTGTTTTTTGAATATAAGTGATCGTAAAGAAGAAAGCTCTTATCCGCCGACGTAATTCTAAATTGTGACGGGATATCAAATGTAATATCACGTGGTAATGGTGGAGCTGTTTTAAGGCGTATATTATATATTGTTTTCCCTATATGAAAGAGATAAAAGTTAATAATTTAGTTAAACGAAAACAACGAAAGAACTTACTTAAAACTTCAGACCTTGTTAACATTCCCATTTGTTTATCACTTAACTTCATATCAGTAGTAAGTATATTATATAATTTCGTCGGTGGTGCGCTACGATTTGCTTCACCAAATTCTTTTAATCTAGATCTAAATGTTAAAATCACTTGGTTATCTTTATCTGGATGATGATTGTGTGCCACTGAATTTGAACTGGCAAATGAATAAATGGGATTTTGTTCAGTTGCTGAATTCTTTGTTGTATTAATTGCTGTACGACAAGGTGATTTTTTATTATGCTTTTCTTTACATGTCCATCTGATCTCATGCTTCCGAATAACGTTGCATTGATAAGTATAGCCTCCCATAAACAGCTGATCCTTTGATCTTATACTTTTGATAACGGTAATTGCACTAGGTTGTGGTAGGTGATTCATTTCAAATGAAGATGATGATGTCGAAGTAGGAATCGTAGAAGTGTTATTTAAACTTAGACTGTTCAAGTCAGATGAACCTGAATCGGTCGAAATGGTAGAAGAAGATGAAGATGATTGAGACATTGATTGAAGAGACGATAACGACGATGATGAGCTACTGTTAGAACATGTACGTAAAGCCGTTTTTGAACGTCTAAAAATTTGAATAAAAACTTTTAAATTTAAAGAACTGCGTCATACTTTAGCGTAGTTGATTTTTATTGATTATGTCGAAGATTAATTGGAGAAGGAGAGGCAGAACNCGGTCATTTTTTGTTTCGAACATCTGTTACTTTATGTTCCGAACATCCTGTATTTTTTCATTCCGAACATCCGGAAAATCGATTTTATTTTTTATATCCGATTTCGAACATCCGGTCAAATAACCTGATGTCCGGAAGAGTGAGGACGAAAAGGGACGCACCCGTTTTGAGATGCACTTCTCAGAACGATTACAGTGAAATAGAGAGGAATTCAATGATTCACGTTGACTTTCATTGCCAATTGTCGAACAAGCACGAATGTTATCAGCTAATTCAGCATAGGCATATACCGAATGATCAATGGTTTCTGAAAAAACTGCCAATATGGACGACAATCACGCCCGTTCATTTGAATTTTTTTCTTCGGCAGATGCAAACATTGTCGTGGATCATTGCATACTAAATATGGCGCAATATTGTATTCCAACACGTTGACCGACCGATTTGTTATATAGACAAATTGAAAGTAGCCATACAAAATTGGTTGTGTAGAAAACCATACGTATTCTTGGGCGCAGTTATTTGCTACAGATAGTTGAATGTCGGATGAACATCGTTTCTCACTGTGTATGTTATTAAAATAGTAATAGAGTTTGAGTGCATAGAACAGTGCTTTTCTACAGTCAGGCGAGAGAGGATCGAATGATGTAAACAGAGCTCGAGTCGAGTTCAAATCACGACCTGTGCCTATGCAGGGGCGCCCGAGAGTAGGGATATTACCATATCGAACACACTCGCCGTCACCACTGACAACCGTGCGAGGAAAACAGCAAGTAGCTTCTTCACACTGAAATACGGTTATAGATATACATCTTATTATTGCGTCTTCGGTGATCGGCATCTCAATATCAGGTTGTATATCAATTTCGAGTTCATCTGTCCCATCCAGACAATCTATAATGTCCTTGCCATCACGGACAAAGTCGAGTGAAATGCATTGTGCTCCATTGTGACATCGATATTCGTTTGTTCCACACTCGTTCATCTCGAGTTGGTCACATTGCTGCTCATCTAATCCAAAACTTTCACCAATACAATCCATTTTTGTGACAAATTTCACGCCAATCGAGACACATCGGTGAAGGCCACGGTTACATTCAGACAAATATGGATAACATGTATGCACTAGTAGTTTCTCACGCAACTGATTTCGATTCTTAAATGTTACACGAACGAAATCACCGAATGAGTGAATTGCTAGTGCTGAATTAAATGTATACTGGCAACGAGAACCGAACGATGACAATGAACAATTGCAAAAAATCATCTGATTAGATTCGGTATCATTGGTGATAAGATACATCGCATACCGTTAGATCAAATCAATCGATGCCGACCATAAGAGCAACTGTTGACTTTGCATTTTTCTATTCAATAGACAGTTGTCAACTATTGTCTACAATCATTCATATATTGATAGAAAATTATCTTATCCGTCCATAGCACAAACTCAGCATAAACCTACGATAAGAACTTAGTTTGACAACACTCTTTGATAGTCAACTTTATTTCAGTGTACTTGAGCACAATATATATATGATTGATAGAATGCAAATATATGACATGTTGTCAGTGAGAGTTTTACTCATTGTGCCAATAGACTACTTCAATCAAATTGTACTACCAATATTTGACATTTATAACATTGTTTCAAATATTGATTAATAAATCTATCCGAGACCAGATCAATATATTTAGTCTAGAATTATTTATCAGATGTTTCCATTAAAGAAAATATGCAAGCTTTAGACAAAGCGACGAATAGAAAGCATATTCGCTATGCCAATGTTCATCATCATTGTTCCATATTAACAATAAAGGGCTTTTTTCATCTCCTGGGTCAACTTCTTCTACCGTTACTATTGAACATTTTTACTGTGACCATTACATTTGATCAACGAAATGAAAATCGTATTCAACGTGTTGAAGATCGACGTCTAGCTGAACAACAACGACAGCAAGATTTAAATATATCTCGTCAGCAACGTGTTGAAGATCGTGAATTGGCCAATGATCAACGTGAACAAGATTTAAATATTTCGTGTGAACAGCGTGATACTGACAAATGGATAGCTGAACAACAACGTCAACATGACAGACAACTTGCAGCAGAGAAACGTGAAGTTGATGATCTTAATGCTGCAATTCAACGAAATATGACACGTGATCAACGGATGCATGAAATTAATATTGAACAAGAAAGATAGAAGAAAGAGAATGAAAAATATCTTGATGCTCTATTACTATATTATTATAATGAAATGGGCGAATTAATGTTAAAAACTAATGAGAAACCGTTATCGTCAAATCCTATCATTTTCTCATTGGTACGAGCTAAAACATTGAACGTCATTGAACAAATTGGGCCGATTCGAACAGTTTATCTTCTTATGTTTTTGTAAGGTGCGGGTCAATTATCGATTGGGGAAAACTCACTCGATTTGACGGAAGCTCGTCTCGACAATATTGACTTACGAAATCAAAGAAATCTAGTGAAGATCTTTTTAAATGGTGCTCATCTCCATGATGCTTTATTTATTGGTCAAAATATTTCATATGGGAATTTCACAAATGCTTATCTTTATCGTGCTAATTTTAGTGGATCAACTTGTATTGGTACTATATTTAATGGAGCATATTTATTTGAAGCTGATTTTTCCTACAGTAATATAAGAAGTGCTTCATTCATTGAAGTAGATATGCGACGAGCAACATTCTATAAAACCATCGGTAAAAATACTCATTTTCAATTCACACGAATGCAAGAAACAAATTTTTCTGACGCTGTTTTTGATTGTACTCAAATAAATACACGAGGATTCTTTGGTTCAAATTTGGCTGTGAGTGATTTTCGTCGAGCTCGTTTATTACAATGTCAATTTGTGTATTGTAATATAACACAAATTGATTTTTCAGCTACTGATCTAAGACGTGCTAATCTAACAGCAAGCATCATATCATATGGTTTATTTGACAACGCTGTTCTTGGAAGCGCAATCTTATGGGCTACGAATTTGTCATATGCTAATGTGTCGACCGTTCAATGTTCGGGTAGTGTTGGAAATATCTCACTTTGTCTATTCAAACAAGCTTTGACACTTGAAAATGCTCAGATGCAAAATCAATTAATAGGAGCACCACCTGCAAGCCTTCTCTACGGCGAAGGTCGACTGCATTGTGCATTATCTGTTCTCGGGTAAGTAAATATTTGTGACAGAGAAATCTATCAATAATGTGCGTTGGTTCTTGATAGTGATACATCGTTAATAGCTAATGATAGTCGATGGAAGATCAGTCCAGCTAATTCCATATTCAATGAGTACCGATTTCTCAATGACAAGTATTTGTATGTAAAATTTATTGTTTTTTATGAGTTTGATTTTCGAAAACGATTCTCTATGCTATATAGAAAACTCAATGCCTGTATTTTTACGCCTATAAATCAAACAAATCAAGTTGAAATGAATCACTATGTCGATTTGAATATTTATAAGACACTTATACAAGCCAGACGTGCAAAAGCAACAGTGATGTGTCACGTCGGCTATTCTACGCGTGTGATTATTACTCAATATGATGAAAACAACAAATCATTGGGTTCTAGCGAGTCAATCCAATATCGATGGTCTGAATTGCTCAAACTATCAACAACAAGCTTGAAACTTTCTGTACAGTTCTATAATCCAATCGATCATGATCAATCGTGGTGTCGCTATGTTCACCTACATGTCGAAGTTGATTTTAAGACACCCGATAGTCAACTTTTGTATCCATGGGAAATATGAAACTTGAGATTTTTGTTTATTTAGTATTTTTAATTATTTCATCTTTGCCGAATTATCTTAGCTGCTTTTATATGTCTTAGATATATAGCTGCTTTGATATTTCATCTAATAAATTCTTTCTATTCTCTTGAATTATGCTATTTGATTGAGAAAGATAAGTTTAAAATCTGAACAAATAGACTTACTAAAACAGTCAGGAAGTATTTGAAAATAAAAATCAATTTTAATCACTTAAGTATTCAATATTGAGTGTTCTACGCAAACATATATACGGCGAAATATACTGCAATCGATAAAACTAATGCAAAACGAACTGTGTTAAATCTTAACAAATCTTAAAAATGTTTCAAGTGAGCATTAATTACTATTACTAGGCTACATCTTTTTAATGAAATATTTTTTAGATGCCTATACTTCAAACGTTTCGATAATTATTATTTTGGCAAGATAAACGGATGAAATTTTGTAGTATTCATTATAATTCTTATTTCCCCAGATAATTTACAGATGAATGCACTACTCATATTGTCCTTTGTTCCAGCTTGCACCACAAGATAGCATCAAAACACTATATAGCGTTGCTTCTGACATTATTATATTCAAATTTTTAATAGTCTTATTGATAAAAATAAGCACGGTTCACAGAATTAGCGTGTGGTATTAATGATCGTTCGAACGACATCGTATTAGATAACTAAAACGTCAATCAGTTGATCACATGATTGCTTCTGATAACATTTCTTCAAAAACAACTACAGTGATTACAATAGTGAAAACTTCTTACAAACATCTATTGAGGGTGTGGGTGTGGGTGTGGGTTTTAATTAAATCTCAGAAACACACCCACACCCTCAAGTTTCTGCTTTGACAACTGCAATATTGACATGATTCCTTGTGAAAGAATAATTATTTTTTGCTCAATGGATAAAGAAAGTTATGCTTTTATTCAACGATATCTTTATTGTGGCAATCGAGTTTCATATATCATCGCTCGAAAACATCAACAACGAAATGCCAATCCTTCAATTGTAGGAGTAGTTACTATTGGGTTACATTAAAAATAGATAAGCCTCGTAATATCTGCATTCACAGTCGTAGAGTTTCCAGTTTCAAGTAGTACTGTACCTATAAATAGTAACATTGAAACATTCTGAACTCTGCTATATTTAATCAATTTTTTATTTATTCTATAGATTCATAAAGACAAAACAGAAAAAAAGTTTTCGGATCTTCGCGATTACATAAGTTAAATTGTTCTTTCCCGTGCATCAGATTATCGCACTGAAATCCAAGTGACACCAAGATTTGCACCTAGGCAACTAACTCCAATGATCCACAGAGCTGTCTGATAATCAGTTCCCTGAAATCGGAAAGCTAAGCCAAATAAAACACCGCCCATGTTTCCAGCTGCTCCTGCAAAACCTGAAACAACGCCATTAAATTTTGGATGAATAGAAGGTACCAAAGAGAAAATAGCTCCGTTAGCTGCTTCCATGAATATTGCCAAACCAGTCATCATTCCAATTAAATGATAAATATTTAGATTCATAAAACCAATTAAGATAAAGAAGATACCTTGCATAACTCCAAGAAAGATTAACCACCATTTCTTGGCATTGAGTCCCTTACTTTGATAAAGTAAATCTGATATATATCCACCTAAAGGTCTTGTAATTAAATTCAATAGACCAAAGACAGCAGCCCATTTTCCGGCAGTCTGTTCGTTCCAAACTACGTTATTTGATATTTTTGCAGTTTGTATGTAAAAATCTGAAATAACACCTTCGACAGCGAGTTCAGAACCAAATGAACACAGATAGGGAAGTGACACCAATAGAGTTTGCGATGAAAGTGCAATTTTTAATATATCTGCAGCCGATGGAGCTTGAGGAACTTCATCTTCAATCTCGAAAAATTTCACATCTCTGAAATCTTTCTTTCTTTCAGATTCTTTAGTTGCTAACGGAAGTTCATGATCGAGAGAGAGGTCAATGGTTTTTTCCATTGACGGAGAAGATGAGGCTATCATTGATGCATTCTCAAATTGATCGTTTGTTTCAGCAATTTGATGTTTATGTCGACTGCTCCATGATCCATTTGGTGTATCATCTCCAAAAATAAGCGTCAAAATTGCAGTACAGACAATAAATACAAGTGGACACATTGGGAAAGCCATGCGCCATGCCCAATATTGACTGAAACCATACTTGCTCATAAGCAGGGATACAATGGCAGGCATTAAAAAGAAGGCGGCACCGCCTCCTGCGTTACCCCATCCTGCAGCCAACGCGTTAGCTAATCCAACAATATTCTTGTCAAAGAATTGGCTTGTCCAAACTTGACATGGAACAAAAGTGCCTCCCAAAATACCAACGAAGAATCGAATTATATTAAGTTCTGTGGTATTACTAATCAATGGTGTGCAAGCAGTTGCCATGGCACCACTAAGAAGACACCCAACCATAACGAGACGAGGACCATATCTATCACACAAAGGACCAACAATAGCACGAACAAGTAACGTTGCCACTAGTCCGACAATATTTGAATTTGCTATTTGCGCTTTAGTAAGTTGCAGATCTTCTTGAATAGCCCCATGAAGAAGAGGAGGAAAAGCAAACCAGGACAAAAATGCAACAAAGAATCCTAGCCATGAAAGATGAAAAGCTCTACTATACTTATCCATGATATTTAGTATAGGTATATTACGAGCCTTTTGATTAACGGGATTAACGTTTGAATCAAAGAGACTTCGAACGAATCCTTGCTTATTGGACATGATAAAGAAAATTCTACTTCGAATGTATATAGAAATAAAACAATATTCGGTGAAACAAATTGAGGAAATCTCCTGAAATCAAATCTGGATGATCGGCATCTATGTTACATAGATGATATGCTAGTCATTGGCTGCAATTATTCTCTAAGGACTATTCAGTTCGCTTACTAAATAAATGTTATACGTTTTATTTATTCTATCAGCTAAAAAATATGAAACGATTTTTCTTTGATAAGTTTCTTTTTTTTTACAAGAATCGTTCCTTTTGAGAAGCGTAGTTCTACCCTCAGTCAAATGACTAGAGGGTATAGTCTGGATATATTGATATATAGAATAGATAGTCTCGTACATATCCGTTAACATATTATTGTGATCCTTAGATCTATCGAGACTATCTATTGGATTGGAAACATTACGTTTTTCAGTATTCATATTCGCTTTGAATCGCTACAATACTGTTAAAGGATATGCTCTAATGGAATTAATCTGATTTCACAATATGATGTTGCTAAAGATAAAATAAAAGATGTAATACGGCGTGTGTTTATCACTCGAAAGAAACGAACACAAAGAAAAGAAAATGACTCACGACTGGGAATCGAACCCAGGTAGAATCCACTCCGGTAACTAGCCAGACGCTTTTACCAACTAAGCTATCGAGACGCAATCTACATTCATATTCAATTCGAAATAAACATACATTTAATCTTTTCGAGTGATTTACGATTAGAGACTCCTTCGTTCGGAGCAGTAATCCTATTCCGCAATTTTGAACACTTCGGAAGCAGTTCTGCCCCCAGGAATCAGTTCCGTCGATTCCGGAATAGGTCAATTATGGACACTGCCCGATTCCTGAATTACAACTTGTGTCACTATTCTATATTGTCTTACCCATTTCGTGATGATCCGATTTCGATTCGGAATTCCGCAGTTAGGTCAATACAAAATCGCTGGGAATTAGGCGGAATTCCTTGGAATACCGTGTAATTCCTGTTCGACCTAATTCCTGGAATTCTGTATCGGAATTGCATGGTCTGGGTGTAAATGTGGGTGTTGCGTTAAGTGCGGGCGTCAGTCTGGGCGTGAATGTTAGTGTGGGTGAACTAAATTCCGGAACCGTTTGGAATTAGGCGGAATCCGTACGAATTCCGCGTAATTTCGAAATTGAATCGGAAGTGATAAACGGAATTTCGGGAATTAGATGGAATTGGTTCCGTGAGCGGAACTGGTTCCGGAATGTTCAGCATTGCGGAATAGGATGTATGCTCTTCGTTCGAAGACTAACTCTAACCGATATCTTCGAGCCAGGGTTTCCATTTGCCTGTCTTTTTGCGGTGAGATATGAATCATATATATATATATATATATATATAAATCTATATATGACAGGGCATAATTTTATTCACTTTATTTCGAATAAAAGATGTAATACGGCGTGTGTTTATCACTCGAAAGAAACGAACACAAAGAAAAGAAAATGACTCACGACTGGGAATCGAACCCAGGTAGAATCCACTCCGGTAACTAGCCAGACACTTTTACCAACTAAGCTATCGAGACCCAATCTACATTCATATTCAATTCGATATGAACATACATTTAATCTTTTCGAGTGATTTACGATTAGAGACTCCTTCGTTCGGAGCAGTAATCCTATTCCGCAATTTTGAACACTTCGGAATCAGTTCTGCCTCCCGGAATCAGTTCCGTCGATTCCGGAATTATAACTTGTGTCACTATTTTATCTTGTCTTACAGATTTCGTGATGATCCGATTCCGGTCCGAAATTCCGGAATTAGGTCAATACAAAATCGCTGGGAATTAGGCGGAATTCCGTACCGGAATTGCATGGTCTGGGTGTAAATGTCGGTGTTGCGGAAAGAGTGGGCGTCAGTGTGGATGCACTGAATTCCGAAACCGTTTGAAATTAGGCGGAATCCGTACGAATTCCGCGTAATTCCAAAATTGAATCGGAAGGGGTAAACGGAATTCCGGGAATTAGGTGGAATCGATCGGCAGTGATTCCGGGAATTCCGGAATTGTGTTGGAAGTGATAAACGGAATTTCGGGAATTAGATAGAATTGGTTCCGTGAGCGAAACTGGTTCCGGAATGTTCAACATTGCGGAATAGGATTACTGCTCCGAACGAAGGAGTCTCTAATCGTAAATCACTCGAAAGAAACGAACACAAAGAAAAGAAAATGACTCACGACTGGGAATCGAT
>CAJNYU010004201.1:150844-238563 GCA_905331475.1 Rotaria socialis | reverse complement strand
AGCGAGAAGGGATGTATCTTGATGAGATTTATGCCTCATAGAAAAAAATGGATGTACATTTTCGCTTTTTGAAGTACACATAACAATCGGATGCAAATCCGATGTTTCCGCATTTATTTTGTTCAACGATAGCTAAAAACCATAAAATTTCAATAATCAACATCAAATAGGGTCCGTCTATTCAGGTTATAGTTTAAAAAACTAGAAGAAAAACATGATTGACGTGTGTGATTTGATGTGCAATATTTGAAGATATTTACATTTTTTGGTTTAAAAAATAATAATTTAATCAGTATCATATTGCAATCCATTATCGATGATTATCATTTTTCGTAATTGAAAAATTATCCTTGGCCCATCTAGATATCTGGTCACGAGATTATTTAAATTTCATTTCGCGATAAAAAAAAAAGCTCCAACCCATAAAATCTAGCTGCTTCTTTTTGTAAGTGCCATAGGTCTCTAATAATGAGTACATAGAAATTAAGGGTAGCATGTTACAACGATGTTCAAATGTCAAATTCTTTCATGATTAACATGACATCATAGGATGATGCCCGAGCATATAAAACCTTTTTTTAGCGAATTTATTATACAATCAACAGAAAAGAGTATAGATTATTCGAAGAAATTACAGTGAATTCTAAGTTACATGAAAATCGAAATACATTTAAGTAAACGTGAGTCTACCATAGAATGTTTTTTGCTTTCTACAGACACGAAAAAAAAACGATAAATATGAATTTAAAATTTTTAGATATCGATATTCATTAGAATACAGTTATATCCAAAGCTGAAAGTTAGATGCATAATAGAATAGGCTTTCTCTCATTTATTCTCTGAAAATGATCGATAATGGAAATCGGCTCATTGATTATATATTTCACGGAGTGATATGAACAGTGATGAGTGACATGTGCTAGTTCAACGTGTAGCAGCTCTCATCTTGTTAGCAGTAAAACATAATAAGAATCAATACATACAGATTATGCTGCTATCAAATTGCATGAAAGATTTTTGTTTTTCAACTAATAGAACACTCGATATTTTCATGAAAACTTATGCTTTGATATTAAACTAACTAACTGACATATGTTAAATGTATCAGTAAATATGATAGATCAACAGTGATGATACATGTCTATTATTAATTAGTTTGGTAACAAATTGGTGTTTGATTAATGATCATTATTTTTTGTTGCATTGAAGAAAGTTTGACGTCAAAATAATATTAATGAGCAATGAATTTCATAGTATTGTGCTATCTAAATAACATTTCTAGAAACTACAGGCAGTAGATCCATTAGTTTTATATTTGTTACTTTTATACCTAAAGTCATAAATATGAGTATGTATGTGCATATAGTCAATGATCATTAGGATATCATTGAATTTTTCATGTATTTATGTGCATATGCATATCAAGTAGGAGATTGAAGTGAGGACTGGTCATAAAGTGTCGTCGGCGTCAAAATCTAATATGATTATTGTTGTGTTTGTCCGATATCAAGCATCAAAAATTTTGTGCATATTCATTTCAACTGAATAAATACTCTCGATCTATTTGATGATCAAAACATTTTATTGTTATAAATCACACTTGCTCTTCTTCTTCTTGTTATACTTGTGAGATTGATATCACCCTTATAAAATACAACAATTATGTGTAATATTTGCTGTTTCTCTCAACTGACAATCTGATCATTCTCCATTGTTTATTTTTCTGACAGTAAAAAAACGAACAAGTTGGCCACTTGAGTTGAGCGTTGTTGTATATATGTTTCACAGCGGATATCAGAAATAATGATGATGATGATGATGATGAAAAGAAATCAATAAATAGATAGAAACAGAGACAGCGGCATCAACACTCGATAATCAAACCACTTATTCATAATGATATGCAGTAAAGATGAATTTTATTTATTTATTTATTATATTACTCATCATTTTATTTCTATTTTTAGAAAAATCAATTTGCAAAATGTATTAAAAGTACATAGCATGCATTTCATCTGTAAATAATAGTGTTATGGAGTTTCTTGTCTTTGCTTCTTTTTGATGTTGTTATTTTCATTATAAATACATACGTGTGTCATGTTTTCTTTTATTCGATGCGTGTTATTCTATACCCATATCAACTATCATTATCTTCTGCAAGCAATGGTTAATCCTTGCCATTTGGGTACGCCACACTTTTTTTTATTGATAATGACTGGTTGAGAATGAAAGATGGTATTTTTCAAGCAAATCGAATGAGAACAGGAAAAAGCGGAACATATTTTTTCTGCCAACTGCTTACATTACTTTGTTTTCTTTTTACGATTAAACGTAAAATCATTGTGTAATTCGATCTAGTATCCGTCTATAGACACGCGAACGTAATCGGCATGTTATTGAGGCGTGAACTGCCTTTGTAATGAGAATGTTGAAAGATTTGTTATTTCTTTTTTTCTATTCAAAAATCTCAGTCATCATACAGAAGCGGCTATTGCCTAATAGATACATTAAAAGTTATGAATGAAAAGTCAAAATCCAGATTGTCTCTATATCAGCAGAGAAACAGAAAAGAAGAAGACATTGATGATCTATTATTCTTTTTCCATTTACACAACTGATATTGATTGTACAGGGCGGGTGTTGATGAATGGGAATTCTAGAAAGTTACTGCTTTTCAGTGATTAATGCTGATGAATAACTCATCAATAAGACACGATGTTCAATATCATGAATAATGAATGAACCGAAATGCACATGTCTGCTGATACCTGTGTGTCTCCTCTCTATCTGTATGTATATCGGATGGACTTTAGATTGATTCGTCTCTGGACACAAGCATACGCACACGCAAACGTGTGTGTGTGTTGACATCTGATAGGGTTGAAGCGCGCGTGTCATGCCGAATCGACCGTATTTATACGGGGCGGAGAGATTGGATGGCAATTAGTTTTCAGTGTAATCACTCGAAAATGGCATTTACAGTAAAAAGGAAAAATGAAAGGTATTCATTTCCGAAACAGTATGTTTGAAGTAGTTACTCTCAATTACACCGACTAGTTTAATCAAGTTGCCATTTAGAAAAAACAAAACAAAAAAAAAAGACAATACGAAGAGAAGAGTAATGAACAAAAGAAGAAGATATCTTTTCTTCTTGTGAATCAATCGATGGATGGATGATACCAGAAGGAGAAAAAGAAAACGATAGTAAGACCAATTGTTTATGTCACTCAACCAAGACCAGCTATAGTCAAACTAACGGAAAAGAAGAAACGACGTTGATGCTTGTTTAATTATTTTCTCATTAATCCGTTAATTGGCTGCGTGGCATTGTATGCTTAAGACCAGAATGAGAAAGGGAACGAAAGAAATAGATAAGCGTAAGAATAGTAGCAAGAATCTGTTATTATTATCGGATCGAAAGGCAATATCTATTTTTCTTGTCTCGTTGACGTTTTTTTAGAAGACTTCATCTTGGTCGCAAAAAGATTTTCTTTTGTCGTTTATCTCGTAAAACTTTATAAAATTATGGACAAATGCTACTGGCGTTATTGGTAGGTATCAATCTCATTCTCTTCAGTTCATCATCTTTATGTATAGGCGATTGATTGCATGAGGGGGAAAAAGAGAAGAAATAAAGACAACGGTACACAAAACCCAATTCTTCTATCTATTTGTGTCTCGTCGTACAGAGGAAGTACACACACACACACACACACAGACTATTGACATATACGTATATATCTCTACATACACACACACTCGCATTCGTATATTCACTCTCATCAAACTAGATTTTCATTGTTGTTTGTTTAAACAATCCGAATGAGCTCAAAATTCGGTCGTTGTCATTGTCTGTAAGAAAAGAATAAGAAGAGCCCATATGATGGCGCGACAGCACGTTACGATGGATGAACAAACGTGAAATCTATGCTGCGTCATCCATTCGAAGGTGTATGTTAATCTTTGTACTTGAGCGTGTGTGTAGAAGCTGGATGAATGAATGTGAAAGAGGGGATCAAAGTAAATAAAGAAAAAAAAGAAAAAAAAGAATGAACAAACGAAAGTATGTACGCAGTAGTAGGAATAAGAATAAAGTTTTTTTTTTCTTTTTTTCTTTTGCTTTGTCTCCCGCATCTCTCACTTTCTTCTATTATCTATCTTTCTTTCTCTCAATATGTATGTATGTATGTATGTCTATGTGTGCACAATGTCGATCCTCCATAACTTTTGCGATTTGAGATGGTGATGATGAATAATGAAAATTCGAGGACGTGATCGACTCAGCGACACAACAACAAGTAAGCTTGACATTTTCTTGAAAATGTAATGCGGGCACTCACATTTTTCTTTCATCAATGACAAAAGTATATTGACTGTAATATGTTTCACTAGGAAATATGAAAACTATTTTTTTGTGCTCTTTTTCTCAGCAAAATAAAATTCATTATTTCAATTTTTTGAAAATCGTTTTTGTTACTTTTCTTCATATGTTTTACTTTGTACTACTAATCATATGCGCTTCTTTGATAGGCAATTCATGTTGAACTATGATTGGTGGCTGAGTATTGCAAAAAAGCGTGATTTATTCTCATTGGACTCTTTTTTTTGTTTCTTCTCTCTACTCACGCATAAGCATTTGCGAGCATATATTGCTATATGAGTATAAGAAATTGGATATTCACTCTCCCACTCGTTCGCCTGCTCTCGCGCACACTTCTTTTATTGTATAAAAATGCAAATATGCGAATGTGTAAGAGAGAAAAAGAAGAAAAAAAGCGGAGCTAGTCCTATGTGCGAATTTCTCTCTCTTTTCCTCCGTAAAAAGAGAACATTTTGTTGGAAGAAAAATCTTTCTATCGTATACGTTTTTTTTCTTCGTCGCAACTCGTTTTTATCAATCAAACTGATTTTGACCTTTTTGAATAAATGGTATTTTCATTAGATTTATAGTCTCTCACATACGTACGCTTCAAAATTGTGTCATCTATTCACGGCAGCAACATTTTGCGCTCTTTAGGTAAGTGATCTTTCTTCTTCTTTTCTGATTACTTCGCTTGTGAGATTTTGGCATCTGATCAAATACACCTGTGATAATGATATTTGTTCATCAAACGAAATACTAAATCAGAAAAGAAAGAAATATTTGTCTCTTGAATATGACATATTAAGATGAAGAAGAAAAAAAAGAGGAAATAAAATGCTGATGACATTAACAACATCGACGTCAATATAAAAAAAAAAGATACTGACATTTATTTGGAATTCGCAATAATCTTCTTTTTTTTCTTCTTTCTTATATGTCCAACGGTTACTATTTTACTTTATGGACTTCGATCTAGTCTTCTTCTGCTAAAATTGAGATCTCTAGCTGTAGAATTTACATTTCCGAATCAAATTTTTGATCGTTATATTTATACGAAGAGACAAAAAAATCCTAATTATAATCTCTAACTTTTCTTTATTTTTCTCTCAAATATTACCTATGGAGATCGTTTTTTTCTCGTTGTTGTCCAGAAGAATAAGTCGAACAATGAACGATTAAAACGAATAAGAACGAAGATCTTAATTGATCATTCGTATAATGAGATCATAATAAATAGATTGGATTGGATAAGATTACTTAATAATACTGTCCAATCATGTTTGCTTCCGAATTAGCAGTGGTCATTGAATCGATGAGTTTATCCATTTTGAAAATCTTCGTTTTACGACGAACTCTTGAGGATTTTTTACAGACGAAGTAGGAAATGATATATCCAAAACGTGGATGAAACGAGCAATGACGATGACGACTGTCTCGTCTTTATATGTATATACATGTGCTCTAACGCTGAACTTTCGGAGCGCTATTCACTGATATTTAGAAGCGAAAAGTCAATGCATTATCAAAGAGAATATCATCGTTTTTTCTCTTTTTTTTCTCTCTCTTTATTCTTGGTGGCCACTGCCTATGCCTGTGTTTCTATGTGTACATGCACAACGATAAGGTCGCGTCATTTCTAAAAATGTTAAGCATTCTTTTTATGCCATTTTGGGCACACGCCCGCCCGCTGTCGCCATCGTAGCGCGACATAAAAGGTTAGTTACGTTTAATTTCTATATTTTTATGCGATGGACATCTAAATATGTATATATATATATATATATACACACACATATACATCTAGATGTACTTGAACATATAAAAAAATCGAACTGACAGGGAATAAAAACAAACAAGAAGTTTCATAGAAATAGGAACCTTTCTTTTTCCAAAACAATATAAAAATTTGTATCTGCCAATCATTGACACCTGTGTTTAATGGCGGCAAATTTGTTTTAATAAAATGATCCTCGTGTAAATGATCGCTACATGTGTATACATTACTAGATCTAATGAAGTTTGAGAAGTGTGTATGTGTATTGACGACGGCATCACTATTTCATAGCTTTGATCCTCATGAAATAATTATAAAAACATTGAATTAGGATGAGCAAGTGAATTAAATTGACTATTTCTTCTATCCACTTGTGTTATGTGCTTATCTGTATATGTACATAGATACATTTACTAAATCTATTTCTTCTCTGAACTATTCCGATATAGACAATGATAAATGACCATGTAATTGAGTTTGTAGAAAACAAAAAAAAGAATGTCTAATCGATATGTCGTCACTTAGAGTATACAAGAAAATTATTGTTTTTATGATCGTGTCCATGAGATAACTCATTTTTTTGTTTGAAGTTGCTTGTTTTCTCATTCATCATCCGGATGTTCAATTCTTTTTGTGTTGACAGGATACTAGTTGTTGCAGTTCACCTCGTATCTACGTGCTGTCCCTTTCGGATATCCTGTACATACCATCATCATCATCAAATGTATTGAATACCGCACATACATACGTGAAAGCTCGTACATACGCCGCCAGCTAGTCAAATTAGCTGCGAGTTATTTAGCGACCATCAACATCAACATCTTCGTCGTTGTCGTTGCTGTTGTTGTTGTCTTCTTCTTCTTCTTCTTTCCTTTTATTGTATAGAAAAGAAGAAAATCTGGAAATAATTTAAGATCAGGAGTCTATATCTTTAATGAATGAGAAAGCGAACAACACGTGTTCGAACTGTCAGAATCAACATCGGGATATTCGTATAATGTAAACATACAAGTAGACAGATACAAAGGCTTGGTCAAATTATAAGCAATCCTATAATTAACTTGAGATTATAAAAGAAAAGAGAAAGCGAATAGTCAATTGGAGAGTGATAATGATGATGAGCATGAACAGTAATATGAGCCAGAATAACATAAAGAAGAATAAGCAACTAAACGTGTGCCAAATGCCACGAACGCTATTCGCCTATGTTCGTTAGTCGACCTTTTCCGACAAAAATATGCGAATATATCATTACTATAATGATGAATAAAAAAACTAAAAAGAAAAAGAAAGAAAGACTTCCGTATTAAACTTAATGAAAACAAAATAATTTTGATCAACAAAAATTTATTTGACATTTAATAGAAAAATGTGTTTTTCTCTAGTGCTCGTATCATGAATACAGACAATCTTGGCGTTAGTGGACCAGGTATTGGTGTTACCAATGATCCATATGGTCACCATCACCTTACGCATCCTCATCTTCTTCCACCTCATCATCCACAACATCCATCGGCACTCTATTGTTCCTCATCAAATCCTTATACAGAATTATTCTCTCCATTTACTACTGATTTTGTAACGCCTCATGATGCTGGTACTAACAGTGGTGTACCGACTGATTATCTTACTTTACAAAATTCCCTTGACTATGTTGTTTCACATCATCACCACCATCATCAACAACAACAGCAGCAACAACAACAACAACACCAGCAGCAACAGCAGCAGCACCAACACCAACAACATCTTCATCAAATGACTACTTCATCAAATGGTGAACGAACTTCATCATCGGTTGGCACTGGTATTAATGGTTCCGATGTATCTCCATCCCATTCGTTTGCTACAAGTAGTGGCTATTCATCATCAGCTGATTATTATAATCAATCCATGCTTAACTCTAAAGCAGGTCTCAATAATACAAATACATCGAATACAACATCGAATAATAATAATAACAACAACAATACATCAACAACAAATACAAATATTCATAGTCCATATGATGGTACATCAACAGCAACAACATCATCACCACCACAATCAACAGGATATATGAGTACAACAGTTAAACAAGAAACAATGATGCCGACCCCATTTGCCATCGATCCGCATAGTAATTATGGTAAAAACTCGAATAGATTTTATATACTTTCTGTTTATTTTTTTCAAATTCAATAGGAAATATTAATGGAACACCATCGGGAGCTAGTGGTGGTGGAGTAAATAATAACAATGATCCAAGTTTCGGTCTTGGTATCGATGATTACGGTTCTTCATTATATCATCCATCGGCAACTAGTGCTTACTCATCATATTCACCGTCAGGTCTTCTACAAACATCTTATCCAGTTGGACCCTATGGTGTTTCTCATGCCGATCAAATGCGATTGTACAATTCACAATTAAAACATGATTTCGGGTATATATATATAAAACAATACTTTTTCTTTTATACACTTCAATATATTGACTTTTTTTTTCTTTGCCACTTTAGTATCGATATGCGTTTTAAATTAGTTGGCAATCAACGAGTTTCGCCCAATGCTGATGTATCTCCATCACAATTATGTGCTGTTTGTCAAGGTGAAACAATTCTAAACAAATAGAATTGATTTTTATGTATATTTATTTATCTCTAGATTCAGCTCAATGTCAGCATTATGGTGTTCGAACTTGTGAGGGTAAGTTGATTATCTTTATTCTTTATCTATATTTTTTATCCTTCGGTATTTTTATTTAGGTTGCAAAGGATTCTTCAAAGTAAGTTAAACTGTCTGCTACAGGATAATCTCTTTTGATCAGATATATAAATACGGAGAGAGAAAAAAAAAATTACTCATGCATATTTGAACATGATTTGATTTTTATGTATTTATTTATTTAGCGAACAGTACAAAAGAATGCTAAATATGTATGTTTGGCAGATAAAAATTGTCCAGTTGATAAACGACGTCGAAATCGATGTCAATATTGTCGATTTCAAACATGTATTGCTGTTGGCATGGATAAAGAAGGTAACATAATAAATTTAAAACAAGAAAAAAAATCAAATTTACCATGAATTAATTTTTTTTCTTCGTCTTCTTCTGTTTAGTTGTTCGCACAGATGCATTGAAAGGTCGTCGTGGTCGTCTACCATCAAAACCTAAAAGTCCAAGTACAAGACAACCAAATAGTTTTCAAACTCAATTTTGCCGTTTCTATAATGATTCCATACCAAATCCGGCTAATCTTGATTTTAGCAAATTGAATGTAAATTTTATCTTTATAAATTCAAATCTATTTAATTGCTAAGATTTTTCTTTTCTTATCTGACGTTTAGTACCGAACAGTGACAAATAAAGAAAGTTTATGTGAAGAAAAGTTACTTGTTTATGATGCATTTACACGTTCATGCGACATCATCAAGCAATGGGTTGATAAATTTTCATTATTCTATTCTATACAAAATAGTGAACGTGATCGTCTTTATTCAAATTGTCTATTGGAACAAATTGTACTTCGTACAGCATCACGTCTCGATGGTGATCGTGTTATCTTATGTTCAGGTGTTGTTGTACATAAAGTGCAAATGAATTATTTACTTGGTGATGTTGCACAACAAATTTATGATTATGCATCAACGTTAAAACTTCAAAAAATCGATTCAATTATTGCAGCAACACTGGCATCAATTTTGTTACTCGATTCAAATAATCCTGGTAAGGATACTTTTTTTTCTTTTAAAAGGAGCAAAAAGAAACTAACTCATATTTTTTTTTCCTTTAAGATTACGTTTATCATCGAACACCGTTATCATCGACTGTCGGAGAACTTTATCAAAAAATCGTTGATTCCTTAAAAGATTATTTAAAACAACTACATGAAGATAGTTCTGTTTATTTACAATTATTAGATCGACTTAATGATGCTAGACATATTGCACATAACTTAAGAAAACGTTTATCACTTTACCGACATACAACTGGACTAACAAACTCAATGAATACACTGCTTGATTTAGTGTATGTAGACTTTTCCTGATTAAAACAAAAGACAAGAAACTAAGAGAATAATTATCTATTTTAGACTTGAATGTAAACCAATATCCAATGAATTACAAACGAATGAAGATAATACAGCGTTATCATTCATTCAATATGATCTATGACCAAACCTTGTTTTTATTTATTTATAGACCTCTATACACAAGTATTATTTAAATCCATTGCCACCATCACCGATGTTCTTCAGTAGTTATTAAAGTCATACGGGTCACACCTTTCTGTCTTCCATGATCCACGTACACACCCATTTTTTGATTGTCTTTCGTTCTTTTCTTTATTGTTGTTGTACAGAAAATTATTAATGATGATGATAATAATAATGACTGAGGGACACATACACACATAAATACCGCGTTTTGTGTCTTCTATATCTTTCGGTCTTCCACATAATCTTTTTTCATGTGCACCACTATCACTACCGAACGACCGATTTGTTCTTATTGCTTGTATACAACCTTTGTGGTTTTCTCGTTTGTTTTCCTATTATCTCTGTCATATAAATGGAGACTGCTTTTTTTCTCTTTTTTTTTCTATTAATTATTATGTGCGATATAAAATAAAATTAACAAAGAAAACAAAATCTCGAGATTTATGATTTTTGATTCTTGGAATTATTTTCAATTATTGTTTTTTGAAGATGATTAAGACGAAGAAGGCTGACAAATGCTTCCTGAAGGTACAAAAGATTTTAATGGCAATGATTAAAATATGTTTATGATTCTTTTTACATAATTATATACTTACATCGTAGAGATGAGGTCGTATATTCACAAATTGTTGCCATCCATCAGTGTCAAATAGCTAAATATAGAAAGTCAATTTAGGATATTATTACACACTATGAAGAATGGAAGTGTAGAAAAACTTCTGTTCTGTATAATTTGAAGCTTTTGGTAGGTAATTTTTATTTACTATACAGGAGGATCATTGTAAATTGCTGAATCTCTACTTTTCTTTGTTTCTATTTTACAGTTAATATTAAGATGTTAGACTGTTTATGTGCCAAGACTATCGTCTCGCTTCAAATAACATGAAAGCAGAATACTTTTGATTTTTGTCATGTTGGATCATGAAGAAAATTCAAATTTTTCTTCAACTCCTAATCTCAGATATTATACCTGTGGATGCTGTTGACATAGAAATATTAATATACGATTTTTAAGTACTTTCATTTGTTTATCATCAGCTAATTGTAATAGACCGAAGCAATTTTTTTCCGTTATATGATTCCAACATTTCTTTGTTATAATATTTTTCAATTGCAATAGTTCAAAGAAATCACCTGCATTTAATAAATCTCGAATTTCATCAATTGAAAATTCTCCAATAGATATTTCAATTTCGCCAGTATATAAATATTTTAAAATACGTTTAAGAATAGTTCCACTAATCGAGTCTATTTCAATTTTATTTATTTCTTGATTCATAGAAATGATTTCAGCTAATTTTTCGCATGCTGTACAAAGTATGAGACGATGTGCATGAAATTCTTGACCGTCTGAAGAATAAATTATCATATCAGTAAAAAGTTTGTGTATTGACATCAACCAAAATATATTGCTGTTAGATAATTCTATCATAGAATTAGGATTACAAAATATATTTGTATCTCGAATTGATGTATTCAAAGATAGAGCTTGTTCCGATAGTAAATTTTTAATACATTTGTTATTAGATGACATCGATTGGCAATATCCAATTGTTGATGAACATTCATAAATAATTAATTTGATTGAAAAGAGAATATTATTTGATGAAATAGAGAAGATCGCATCACGCGGTAGCATAATCAATGCCCGATTAAAATGGGCTTGATAACGACCTTGAGTTTTCAGCAGAGTTAAAATGCCATCATCGGCCACGTCAAATACTATTGTTCAACGATGAAAGTTTTTTTGTTTTTTTTGGGAAAAATAGTCTATCTATGATTACTTTGATAGTAAGTTTCAAAGAGTGCTTGAGGAGATTCTTCATAATCATTGACTTTTAGAATTTCTAACGCACAATATGATTTATCATCTGAAATTGTTTCATTTTCACTTGATACAATTGAATCTTGTGGCAAAGTTTTTAACATATCATGTTTTAATCGCGAAACATGGGCTGTTTCTTTTGTTAATATTACTTTATTAAGATCTTCTTCATTTGGTCTTATGCGTTGGTCAATATTAGATATTGGCTTTTGTAAAATCTCACTAAGTAATTGATTGACAGATTCTATATACGATATGGAATTCTTATTTTCCTTTTTACTCATCATATTTTGAAGACTATTGAGTAAGGTCTCATTGATAATTTCGTTACTTTTTTCGACTTCATTTAATGCACTATTATTACCTGTCGTCGTTAGATATTCATAGTTATCAATGACTTTAAATGAATGTGTATTCTTTGATAGTTTGGATGCTCTTGGATAAAACCGAACAATCCAATTCAAACTTGCATTTCCACCAGTACAACCAAATGAACTAGATTGTACGTAGAAATCTTCCTTTTCACTATTTAAAGATTGAATATCAGATAAAAACCACCGATGAACAATAATCTGTTCAGAGCATACTTTATTTAATTCTCTATTTATTTTCTTTCTGTCATGTGTTTTTTCTGAAGAGTAATTGACTGAGTCGATTTCAGTTTGATCTTCACTAGAATCTGGTCGTGTTGTACCACTTTCATTAGTCCACGATCGTGAACAGCTCATAGGATGTTTTATAGAGCGATCAAAATTTTCAATAATAACAATAATGAATATTGTATAAAACGAGTTTAGAAAACCAAAAATAAGTATGATAAAATTTCAAGATGAAACATTAGCTTCTTTTGCATAGTTACAAATAAATTTAAATTAACTCAACAAAAGAAAAACAACCACGAAAGAAAAGACATATGGGAGAACTTTATATTTGTTTCTTGTTTGTAATCAAGGAATGTGAGACAGGTGTGTCTAGATGTTCGCAAATGCACGCAAGCGTAGGTTGTTTGTTTTTCTTGTATATATGTATGTGTTCGATGCACACTGGCAATTATCACCGCGATGATATTTGCCGAAATGTTACCAGTGCATTGGTATATCTATGTATGTATGTACGCAATCGACAACCGTTTTGAATTACACGGGAGAGAGACAGAGAAAGAAAGAAAGAAAGAAAGGGCGGCAATTTGGTACCTCATCTTTTTCTATCATCATTGATCTGCATCGATAATCATTTTACTTAAATTTTTGTTTTGTTTCATTTTAATTGTATAGTTATGTATGTATGTGAAAAAGAGCAAAAACGAAATCGTCGAGCAATCGGATGCCGATCTATCAATAATGGCGTCGTCAATGTCATGTCCTTTACCCATGACAAAAGAAATAGTTCTTTGTCGACTCACATCACTCACCAATCAAAGAATGTATATACGTATAAACACATACGCCAATCTTGTCGTTCTTTCCCGGTAGTATTGATGTGTGCTCTCTATACTCATCATCTATCTAGTTACAAATGTTCTTTATTCGATATGACTACAAAGATGGGAGCATGATGAGGGAGAGAGACAGACAGAGAGAAAACAGAGAGCCAGAATGAGAAAAAGTTTCACCGACATTGTCGTCGTGGGTGCCATATCATCATCATCACCATCACAATAACATTGCCTGAAGGTTTCACCTACCACCAGTTGCAACTAATCAGGCTACTTTTGCGTCTTGCGACTGTTGATCTCTATCTCGACATCTATTCTTTGATTCATCTCTCAATATTTCTTATAGAATAGTAAGAGTATTGTGCTTTATTTGTACATTTTGATCGGCGCATTGATGATGATGATGAAGATGTTACCAAAAGAATGAGAAAAGGAGAGAGAGAGAGAGAGAGAGTAAGACAACAACAGGTGTTTTTGTCTGTTATATAGCACTATTAAGAAACAAAAAAAAGTGTGCGTATGTTGTGCCTATTGTTAGTCGAAAGAAAGAGATACAAATTGCTCAAAATACATATAATGTCCGTTATTCTAGAAACAATCAATGCCTGACGAAACAGAAGAAAATTCTGTTGGAGATCCTGATTCTGACGATGAAACAACAGCAATAACAACGGCCACAGCAGAAATATTAACATCAAATAATACAACATCACTGATGAAGACTGTTATTAATGGTCGAAAATCTCTACGAACACCTAAATGTGCGCGATGTCGGAATCACGGTGTTGTCTCTTGCCTCAAAGTAAAATAGTGCATTAGACTAGAGATAATAACGATCCAATTTTTGGATTCTATTTTCTAGGGTCACAAAAAGTATTGCCGATGGCGTGATTGTACGTGTGCAAGTTGTTTATTAGTTGTGGAACGACAACGTATCATGGCTGCGCAAGTAGCTCTGCGCAGGTATTTGATTACATATTGTTGATGAAATGAAATGAAAAAATGAAATTAACTTTTCAATTCATATTATTGTACATATTTCTTTTTTGTTTCTATTTCATAGACAACAAGCAACAATAAATTCAAATAAAACAACAACAATGACAAACAGTAATAAATATAAAAATTCCGCTTTATTTCTTGAACAAAAACGTCTTGCCGTACAAAAAAATCTACGTCAACTACAAGAAAGTTCAATATCACGCGATGTTATTAGAAGTAAGATAATTAGTCTAACTATGCACCATTTACGACATATCTTTTCGATTCCTTTATTTCTTTTTTTCTTTTTGAAAAGATCTCAAAGCAAAAAGTCATAAAAATGAAAACAATGGAAGCAATCGGTTTTCAGTAACTCCAATTCTAAATGATCGACTACGTAAACGACGTTGTTTTGCTGACAAAGAATTGGATAACATTCCAGCAATATCATCAACAAGTGAGAATATGATGACAAACAGTGCTTTTCGTATGGCTAATCTATCTCGTTTTCGTTCACGAGATACATCATCGTCATCGTTTTCTACCGATAAGTCAAAGCAAAAGAAATGGACTGATTTTTCTGTCGCAGCTATTATTGGCCAGAGTTAATCTATTTTATAATGTTTTATTATATACATATATCTTTCGAAGAAAAGAAAGAACTATTTTTTGTGTTTATTTCTTGTATTTCAGAAAAAAAAGAAATCACAGTTATTAGTGAGATCGTTAGTATAAACAAAAATTGTGAATTTCATATTCTGTTATTATAAATTATTCTATCATTTTAATCATCAATCTTGAAACATTTTACATTTTAATTATTAGAATACTCTGCAAGATGACATTCAATACTTCTTGGTAATATATTGCTGATAGCAGCAGTAAATCAAGAGAAAGACATTTCATTTAAAATGGAATTTTGTATTTCAATAGCGAGAAAAAGAAACACTTTAGCGGTATAATTGAATTTGTATTGAAATATTATTGTACGACATGAACTAATATTAAACGCTCAATTAGTAATGCTTTTAAATGGTCGTATGAGGATTGATAACTCAAGGTGAAATGTAGAATAAGTGAAATTTCTATGATGATGTAAATTACTTAGTATCCTATCTAGAGATATATATATTGCATACAGTAGCAATATTTATATATTCTATGCATCATTGACTACATCTTTTAGAATGGCGTCTTTGTATAAATGGAATAGATTCCTCACAATAACCTTATTCACAACTCACGACATTTACTTTATTATCATAATAGATAGTAATGGGATCTTTTGCGTCGACAACTTTTGCGTTTTCTTTCCTACGAATTCATCTGAAAATTTATATCAAGTGTAAGGAATGAACAATTGCGAATTCATCAAATTAAAATTTCAAGGAAAAAAACCGATTAGGTTTGACTTGATTGTACATAGATTTCTTTACGATATGAATATGTGGACAAATTTTCTAATATTGATGTGAAAATAACTCACATTTTCTATCTGTTGGTTTCTCATTATGAGCATACCAATGAATCGTATTGTTATTGTTACAAAATACTATTTTATAGAAACATATTGAAAATTTGCGCCATTTAAACGCAGTAAAAGAAAAAAGAAACGTTCTTTTCTTTGTTGTTTTGCTCACAATCAACTACAAGGATATGAATTGAATTGAACTTCAACGACAGAATTATAGATTATATCAATAGGTAACGAAACAATCAAACGTGTATATTGTTACTTTTCTATTCATAGGCGAAACAAATTTCTTGTTGAATACTGAATAAATTTGTCTTCATCAAGCATCAATATAAAAGTATATTGATGCCAGTTCGACGTATACTTGAAATGGTTCGAAGAAATCTTTCGCTTATGAAAGAAAACGAAGATTTGAACAGACGCAATCGACATATTCAAATACATAAAAATAACTTGATATAATCGGTGACCGATTATGTTGAATGTAATTAACTAGAGTTGATTATTCGAGAAAACACAGGATCGCTCAACTTTTTTTCTATAAATCGAGCTGGATCTGACGGATTTTCTTACGTTTAAAACACTGAAACTAGTTTATTTTTCTAGTTTTAATTGTTTTTCAATGCTGTAAATATTTAAAAATATAAAAGTTTCCTTATAAGAAAAACTTTCTCTCGTCAAAACATCGACTTTACTCTTTTGGACTATTTTCATCAGACTGTAAAAAATCTCAAGAACTAACTAGTTCATGTTAACGGTGTTTTAGATTGGAAAATATAAAAAAACCGTTTTTCTTCTATTAGGATAGCTATAATGATCATCAGTATAAAGTATTTTAAACAATACCTAGCGATTAACAAGTTGAAATACTTAAAATCTACCACAAATCATTTATTCTACATAAGATTGTAGTTAATTGTTAGATGAAATTTCTTCAAAAGAATTCTTCCTTCGCTCCTCTTTTTAACGTGTATATAATATCACGGTTCATAATATATGCTTTTTGTGACCCGTGCTCATAGCTATAAATTATTTGCGCAACAACTTCCAAGCTGATGAATTTTTTATAAAGATGTTTATTCGTCAATCATTTTGTAGATTTCATTCAACTGGCCCAATCACGTAAGATAATCCTATCTTGAATCTTAATATGCATGCGAAAGAATATCTATCATTAGTTATCTAAACCATGTTGCCAGCAATCCTGTCCACCGGTATTTAAGAATGAATACAACAAATATCAGATTTATTGCATCAAATTGCATTCAAAACTTCCCCAGGAAAAAATGGAACTTTTAAATCATTGCTATTCACTTAAAGCTTCTAAATTTACACATATATTCATATCTATAGCGCCTATAAACGATCATAAATGTTGTTGTTAAATATCAGTTTGTTATCGATTATACTAATTTTGATTTTGTCAGATATCATTCGTACATATGTTTTCTTTTTGTGTAATGATTAAATCTATTTTAAATGCAAACTTCGTAATCTAACTTTTTATGTACAAAAATTCAATGAGAACTGGACTGATAACATCACTTTTCTCTCATACGATCAAGTTTGATAAAAATTAGGCCTTTGAATTTCTAAGAAAACTTCCATATATATCTTAAATGCTGAAAGATACTTTTTAAACGAAGCATTCTTTAAAGAAATTATATGTAAATAGTGAAACATCGGAAATGACCACCAGTACAATACACTCAATTCTTCCTAAAGGCATTAGAAATTAATAGTTTTTTTTAATGAAAATTTTGTAAGAAAAATTGAACGATTGACTATTTCATGGCCAGGGGCGGCGGAGCGTCATTAAGCTAGGTGAGGCTCATCATATTTTTTTTGCTACCGTGGAATTTTATGAAACATCAAGTAGTAAATAAGTCTTCTTTTTATTGAACCTCAGTAAAAATAAAAATGGTCAGTATAAAAAAAGAAGATTGGAAAACACCGAAAACTAGTTTTCTTTGCTTCTACTCCGATGCAAGAACAAGAAAATAGCAATATTCAGTACAAAAGCAAGTGAAGCTGAGCCTCATCTACTGAAAACTAGGTGAGGCTCAAGCCTCACCTATCTCAGTGGCTCCGCCGCCACTGTTCATGATAGATTCTGTTATGTCAGGAGATCTCTCTCCTGTCATAAGTATGTTCTCTCTTCTTCTCTCTGTTTCATTCTATCACGTTTACAATCATTCCATTCTTCTTCTCTTATCAATTCTATTTAAATGAGTGTTAATGTTTAAAGAAGGGGGATTATTTCTTGTGAAAAGATAATAATAAGAAGAAGGCGAAATAAAGAAGAAGAAGATTGTAACAGATTCTTCCAGTAAGAGATAATCGAGGGTGAAACTGGATTAGACTAATAATTTCACCGAACGAAAGTAGTTCAATGATATACGTCTTGCTTTTGTAAATGTTCATCGATTTAACATATGAGCCACATACGTAAAATAAGGATCACCATCTGTACTTCTTAATTTTATGCCACTGACACGAAGTCACATAGAGTCATCAGCATTATTATATAATATTTATTTACTGAAAAAATAAATAACAATATCAAATCACGATGCATTGTTAGCAAACACGAAATTAGAATTGTCATTCATTCGAGCAACAACTGTATGATACGGAGGTGGCAGTTGTTCAATAGGTATTGACCAACACATTTGTTGCTGTTGTAATTCATTTTGTTGAGGTTGAGTTAGAACAACAACTCGCATGGGAAGTGGTGCAATATGTCGATGAGCCTGATTTGACCGTACGCAATATGCCGCTACAAATAGAGCTGTTGTTGCCAGGACTATTACAATCAATGCATAATGCGAAGCAGACAATAGCATTTCATGTAGGTTTATATGTGTTTCAGATGAGCAACATTCATTTTTTTTTATAAAACTAATAAAGTCCTGTATTGAGTTGATATAGTCAAATAATAAGTATGAAGAAAAAGAAAAAAGAAGAAGCGAAGAAAATCCTTTTTCTTTTTCTTCTTCTTCTTCTTTACATTTTGTTTTAATGGACACGCTCGTCGGATGAGCATCGATACTTGTTGCTTGTTGCGCCTTTTATATACGTTTTAATCATCACTTTTGATGGCATACTTTCACATACTGACATTCCTTCCTTTATTGAAGGAAAAAGAAAATTCTGTTTTTGCTTTTCTTCTTTTCAAATGAAAATGGCGGAATATTAATCTTAGGAACGCGGAACATAATGTCAGCATTCGTTTGTTCGTTGATCTTCAAATGTTCGATAATTATTCAGTGATGAAATGGCTCAAATGTATTAAATGCCTAATTGAAACCGTTTTTGATCGATAAAATTATAGTTTTCAAATTTTATATATGAACTTAGAACTATGATGATACAGTATTTTTCTTTAAAATACTATTGCTAGAATTAGATGAGTCACAAGCGAAGTACCCGACGCCGAAGATTTATTGTCATGAATTATCTTATATTTACTTTGGAGTAAACCATATAGAATTATATCGGAGACGGGCAAGTTAAGACTTACTTTTCCTTCTACTATGTTCATTTAATCAAGTGTAATCATTCTTGTCGTGTTGTGATGTGTTTATGATAAAACTTGTCTGATTGAGAGTAATTACACAGAAGTTGACTATGTTGGACTGTGTTTAACTATGATTTTTCTTATGGGTTAATTTCGAAAAATCTACTGAAGTTCTTCATTATACAAAAATATTAATTCATTAGAGTTATTCCTAAGATTTCCTACAAATTACAATGTTTCAAAGTAGATTTATTTTTTTTTTCTTGAAGATTTATATACTCTCAAATTTATAATGGAGATTCAAATACTAGTCGCTATTCAATAAGAAACGAAATTCAATTGAAAATTACAAAGTTTTGAATTGATATCAAACAATTAGAAATATAATTATCGAAAATCAAGAATAAAATTTTAATTCTTTTAACAAAAGATAGAAATATTTTTATACTTTCTTTTCATCAACAAACTATTCTATTATCGTTGTGGAAAAAATATAACAAAATGGTCATCATAATGATCAACTGATAGAGCAATAGAAGCAAAAGGAGGCAACGATTCACATGCATTTGCATATATATATATATAGACAGATAAGACTCTGAAAACCCTAAAGCATTGAATGTGTCATGTGCATAGCTGAAGAAATAAGAGGAAAATACGAGATAGCCGTATTTACAATCTCATACGTGATTCTCGATATGAAGCAAAAAAAGTGAACATATTTAATCTAGCGAATGAAGAAAGGAAAAACAAATAAAGAACGGATAAACATACAAGCATCTGCAGAGAAAGATCATCCCTGACGACGATAATCAAGAACGAAATTTAAAAAACAAAAACGTCACCAAATTCTTAAAGAACCGGACACGAAAAATAATAATAACAAAAAAGAAAACTAAACATATCAATCAGTCACAACAACAACGGTTGTATTCGATGAACATTCTTCATCTTGTTGATGCTGTTGATGATTAGTTGCAATACGTTCATGAAGATCAGTATATATCTGTTCAATATATTGCTTTAACATTACATCTCTTGTATCTGAACTCTGTGTTACCTTTAAAAGCAAAAAAAAAGCAAATAATAATCAAGCAAATAATAACGACGTTGACTTACTGATGAATAGAGATTCTCTAATTCATTAAGACGCTTATGAAGGTCACCAACAAGATGATTGATAACTGGCATACGGTCATCATTCAAAACTGAATTACTAAAATAAAAAAATATTTTCAAATAAGACAACACAAAAACAAAAGTGTTTTTAATTTACTTTTTTTTCGTATCATTCATGGTTGCGTCGGATGATGATGGTAAAATTTTATTTTCTTGCTGTATTTGCCGATAATCAGGTATTGATATACTACGTCGAACTCTAATTTCTTTTGGTGTATTATTATCATTTAATGTACAGGCTTGTAAATCATTTGCTGTTTCTAACGAATCTGAACTTTCAATGGAACAGGTACTTGTTGATCGTTTTGTTGGTTTATTTGGTGATGATGCTATATCTTGTAAAAGTAGCGGTTTTAAACCAAGTACAACTGTTCGATAAAAACAATCTTGTGCCCATTTTGGCATAAGATCATTTGTTGTATTATCTAATTCTCGTAATGGCAAAACAGATTCTGACAAAGACGAAGACGATGGATGAAGATATTGCTTTGTTTCATGATTTTCTTTTGTTTGATTACTTTTTGTTGGTGAAGAAGTATTTGATGATGCCGACGAAGATGTCGATGACGATGATTGAATAGTAGACGCTGTGGGTAAATTAGGTGGACGTCGAGTTATGCGAGAGATTTTTACTCGACGGAATGTTGTCATTTTTGATTGCTGTGCAGTTGTAGTAGGCAGAATAAGATTTTGAGTTGAACGAGATTTTGTCATATTTTTACTTGACGACATGGACCGAGTATCTAATGAAACAACAGATGGAACACGACGTGTTTGAGCATTCATGACTAATGATGTTGTCGATGATGATGATGGTGCAAAAATAGGTACTGATGGTGGCATTGATGATATAATACCTTCGCGAAGTTTACTCATTGAACTTGATGTATGCGCTGCGTATGATGGTAAACACGAATGAGATGATGATGATGATGTTGTATCTCCAGTAGCATTATTAAGCGATAGAGTTGATGAACGAAAACGATCTTCAGATTGTGCTCGATTACCTAATTTTAAAAAAAAGGGAATAAATTATTGCGATTGACTTAGATGATTGCTTTTTTTCGAGGTTTTCAGTCACATTTACTCAAATTTCATAATTGACATGAAAGAAAAATTAGTAAATTCAATAATTTTTAACATATTCCCATACAATTAAATTAACAACAGAATGCTACATACGTTGCAATGTACTACGCATACTATCGGCACGATGTTATGCAACAGACGATAGCGTTTTTAAAGTTACAAGTACTAAGATTACAATACAAAACTTTATCGAACAAAACAAACACTTAGCTATGAAGATCAGTGAACTTAAAATGTCGACATATTGCAACTGATCAATTCTACAATATTTTCTTTTTCGTTTATGTTCAATGTCAAAAGTGTTCATAATATTCACACAGATGCATTTTTCTCTTCTTTCGACTATAAACTTACCACGAGTTTTTCGTGCTGTGGATGACTTAGGTGGTGGTGCTGGTTTTGATTCCATATTACCCATTGTTTGCGATCGGGTAGTTTTATTTGTTCGAATAGATGTAGAAATATCTTCTTGTGTTGTATTTACTGATGTAATTAATGTATCGATCAATCTTAAAAATGAAAATTTTTTTAAGCTAATAATGTTTCTATTCATTTGTTTCCTACGTTATTTCTTTTGATACAGAGCGAAAACGAGATGAAACACTTTTGCGTCGTTGAACTTGGCGTGTCGAACTTTCATCATCAACGGTTGTATTTATTGTTGAATGTTCATGATCATAATTTTCAATAAAAAATGAATTAATTTTTCCATTTGTAGTATCTGTATTGGCTGTTGCTGGATCATCATCTAATAAAACGAATCTATTTTGTCTTTTGAATTTAACTACAAGAACAAACCATACCTTCATCGAGAAAAACTGATTCATCATCTTGTGAACTTCCTGAACGAATCATTTTATCAGATGAACTAAATGAAAAGATATACATATGTTAATACTAATTCAAGAAGAAATAATAATATTTACTCTTCGTCTATAATATCGGGTAGTTGTGGACGAATTAATTTTGGTTCGAACGGCTAAAAAAGAGACAGACAAGGATTGTTGGAGTTGTATTAACAATCAATACAAACCGGTAGACGAGGTTCAGCAGTTGCCCATAAACTTCGTTGACGTTTTGTTTGTGGTTGATGTTCTTCAATAATATTTAGTGTCTAGACAAAAGAAAATCTGTACATTCAACTAATTTAAATAAGCAATAAAAATTCTACCTGAGTAACTGATTCTTCAACTTCAGTTCTAAAAATATAAAAATTAATTTTTCTAATTAAAATCTTAACAAAACCTACATTTCAAGTTCATTTGTTTTCGTCAAGGGTACCGACGGCAATCGAAAGTTAGTCGGTACAATAGCTAATTCAGCAATATTCCAAACAAAAATACAACTAAAATTTTTATTCAATAAGATAAATTAATTGAAAGTTTTTCAAATCAATCTTACCTATCACCAGAAATCGAATATAAATGATGTCCATCATGACTAAATTTTAGATCCGTCACAATTTCACTATGACCACAAAGCGATGCAACACATTCTGTTGTAATTGTATCCCAAATATAAACACATTTATTTGAACATGATGTTGCTAAATATCTTCCTGATGAATCAACATCAATTTTAACTAAATAGCCTGTATCATCACTCATTGAACCTTTACACGTTCGAACACGTTTACCATCTTGAGTATTATAAACTCTAGAAAAAAAGAAAATTAAATAGTTAAAGTACAATTTTTTTAGGAAAAAAAAACAATAACTGACCTTATCATTCGATCTTGACAAGCAGTATTAACAAGTTCTCGTGCATGATCAATAACTAAATCATAAAATGTTTGTTTTTCAACAATATTATTCGAACGAATAAATTGATATTTTCCATTTTCATTCTATAAAAACACGATTTCTCGGTAAACAATAAAAACTTAATTTCAAATAAATCAATTAATTTTACTTTATAAATCGATCGAAATATTAATGATTTATCTGCGCTACATGAAATCAATTGTAGATTTGAAGTAACTGATGAAACTGCAAAACGAACAGCAGTGATAGCAGCTGAATGATCATCTAATGTTGCAACTAGTTGATAGTCTTTTGATGCATCAAATATATGAACAAAACGATCACGACTACTTGATGCCAAAAACGTCACATCTTAAAATTAGACACGAATAAATATTCAATAGAATGTATATGAAAATTAATTTTACACATACTCATATCAGATGATTGACCAAAATCTACACTAAGTACTTCACTGTCGTGCGCTTCAACAAGTGCAATTTGTTTGAATGTTTCCATATCAATTATACGAATATTTCCATTACGATCACCAACAGCTAATGTTAAGCCGTCAAGAGCCAGTCTCATACAACGACCGCCAACTTTTGGGACAAATTCAGGTCGTTCTAAAAAAAAACAAGAAAGGAAAATTTTTTCTTAAGACTTTCTTAATTCTCTCAGAAAAAGACAACAAATTATTTGGCTAATATAAGTTTGTTGGTCATGAATCTTTGCAAAAAATTCTATGAAAATTTAATTTTTCTGCAACAACAGAAATGACCTAAGCATTTACAATAACTCTCCTAATGAAAGAATGAATTAAATTTGCAACACATCTCTTCAACATTCTCAATTTGAACTCTCCCAATAGACACTAAACAAATATTTCATATATTATACAGATGAGCGAGTAATCGAAGGCTCATAGAAGAAACTCGAATATATTAATCCTTAAATCCGAACTCTCATTTTACATCATATTCCATCAAATAATGCAGTGACACCGTCAAGTGGTCTATAGCTATGAATCGTAGTTTATGAATTTCAAATATCTATGCACTTTCGAGGAAAGAAAAACAAAGATATTAACCTTGCGTTGTTTGACTATCACATAGTTTTGAACAGTCATCATCTAAGTAGACAATTTTCATTAATTGTCTACTAAATATATTTGCAGTTGGCGATGGAGCAAAGTATGAATCGACTTCACCATGATTTAATGACCAAAAACGTATTGTATTGTCTGATGAACATGTTATACATGTTAAATGTCGAAGCATAGAAGGTGATGTATTTGTTCGAGAATAGGTCTAGAGAAAAATTCATTTAGGATTAACAGAAATTAACAAATAAATCATAGAATCTTACTTCAATTCCCCAACCACACCCTGAATGATACATATGAGAATCACGTTTTTTTATCGTTCGTTCATTTTTAATATCCCAAATATAAAAACTATGATCATTATAAAAACATGTCAACTGTAAAATATTGAAAAAAAATAGCCATTCGAAAAAATTAAAAGAAGCAAATAACTATACTCACTATTGATTTATCTTCATCTAAACAAACAGCAATTGTATCTGGAAAAGACATATTTTGTTGTTGAGGATATGTTATTTGACTACAAATAATAAAAAAAAACTATTATCATAAAAACAAATCATTCTGATAACTTACTCAATCGATGTTATAAAACCAATATCAACACCCAAATAATGTGGTAAAGGTATTGACATAATATATTCGAGAGTTTGTGGTGAAAATATATAGACAGCACCTTTACCACATCCAACAACAAGATATGCATCACCAATAGCTAAGCAATTTGTTTTTTCCTAACAAGAAAAAGCATAAAACATGTTTGTTTTGTTTAGAACGAAACAAAAAATGGTTTTGTTATTACTTGAAGATCTCGTTCACCACGCAATTGTCGATGTTCATCAAATTGACAAATGAGACCATTTGCAGTAATAACATAAGTCATACCAGCACAATCACCACGTCCACAAACAACATCAGTAAAAAAGTTATCCTTACGTTCAGCTAAGATTGCATAACGGCCACGTAATGGTACAACTTCAAGCTATTGTGAAGAAGAACTCAATTGGTTGTATATTAAAATTAAACAAAACATTATACCGATGCGGTTGAAATTAAATACCAAAATTTTACATGACGATTACCAACGGTAACAAAATAACTTCCATCTTCAGAAAAAGCAATACGACGAATCTAAAACTTTTAAGGTAACAATTTAAGAATGCTACTATTATGAATGCTCTTACAGAACATGTACATTTATTTGACGCCAGTTTTTTCTTTTCTTGCCAACTCCAAACATATATATTTCCATCATGTAAAGAACCAATTGAAACCAAACGATCAACGTTCGGTGAAAAACACTAAAAGAAAATTTAGAAAGTTTTCATTTTAAAGTTAATAAATAATTAACTGTAAGCTTTCTTCTAATAAATAAATACAATCAGAACAAAGAATTCATACTAATCTCTATTACATAACAATGAAAATCTACTTACCACAGCATCAATAGCAAATTTATGATCACCCAATTCAATACAAACAGTTCTATCACCAGTTAAATCCCAAACACGTACTTTAGGATCATGTCCACACTAGAAATATTTTCATAGATAAAATGGTTCGTTTCTTTTTTGAAAATTATAAATAAAATATGTACTTCGCCTGTTGCCACATATCGGCCATCGGGTGAAATTGACAGTGATGTAATAGCTTTGCGAGCAGCATTAATAATAAAATCTTGTTTTTGTGTGTTTATATCGTAAAGAACAACAGTCGAACTAAAAGAAAAAAATATCGATTAAAATTAATTCAATTTCTTTTTCAAGTCTGCTATTACCCAGCAGCATAAGCTATTGTTGAATGATCTTGACCAACAACTGCATTTGAAATTGATGTAAAACCAAGGACATGTTCAAGATTAACTTGAAACTAAACGAAATTATCATCAAGATTATATAATACTTCAACCGAAATAGCATACTCGTGATACACTGGATGATATATCTGATCGTTGTGCTTTACGTTTAAGCGCTGAATATGATGTCATATTCCCAAGAGTCGTTTGTCTACGACGATTTATATATAACGGAGATGAAGACTGTGTCTTTTGTGCAAATAAGGCAATATTGCCAGTTGTTAAAGGTGTTGAATGTTGATAGCATTCACTGGTTCGTTTATTGGTCAGTCGATTTTCGTCTAAATCAATGATACATCAATAAAAATGAACTAATGATAAGAAAGTACGTATATAATAAGATAAGGACGTATAGTACATACAATAAAACAAAAGCAAAATAAGTTGATACCTACTGACCTCATGAAATAGCACTCACCCTTGAAACTTTAGTCACTTATATTCTTTTTTTTATAAAATAAAAAGTACATAAACCATGCAAACAAAACGTAATCGTACAAACATATATATGTATGTGTACATACTAACTAATCATTATCCTCAAGCATACAATCATTCGTTCTTTCTTTCTTTCTCGGTTGCTATTTATACATTTGGTTGCGAAAGGATGATGAGATCGAGACCATGTGGCATCGACACTACTATCATCTATCAAAGACTATGAAAAGAAGCTAAACTAATCTTTTCTAAAGAAACATCATCACTATTAATTAGGAGATTATCACTAACATATGAACAATATAATCATCGAAAAAACAATGAGGCATACTCCTTGGTTGAATATCGATGCTGTAGTGATGACCCATTAGATTTTATTAAAATCTGATAGATCAACGAGAAAAAGATTAAAAAACTAGATGTGAATATAAATATTATTTCATACATATATATAATTTATACCGTTTCTTAATGTTGAAGATTTAATTAAACGTTTAACTTTTATTGGTTTATTTAATTTAAGTATTGAAGATCTTGTTGCCAATCGATAATGATGTGGTGATGATATTGATGTTGACTGACGACGAGTTTCATATCTTTTATGATGCATCGAACGACAACAACAATAACGATGGGCACAACATGTGAAGAAAATATAAATTTGGTAGAAACAGAATAGGCGCAGAACTGACTGACTGACTAACAAATAGACAGACACTACACCGATAGAAATATAACAACCTCGAATCTAGAGAAAGAAAAAAAAAACAAAATGAAAAATGTCAAAGTGAACAATAGCTGTGATTGCCGATATCGTAGGCGAGTGTCGAGTGTTAAATGGCACGTTCGAAATTTAATTCACAATCAAATGAACTTTTTCCTTCTCGAAGAGCGAGAGACACAGAGCAACATGTTTGTTTAAGGAATATTTATAAAAATGTGGATCGATCAAATTTATATACAATCATGAAGAATAAGTACGCAAGTCCTTTTTACGCATCATAAAATTAGTTTTACATACGTACTTTTGTATCGAAGCGAAAGAAAAGTAATACTGCAATATTAACTGAATATGATGAGAAGAAAAAAAATTCAACTATTGAGATTAACATGAACTCTATTATTACCTTTCATCTCGTATTCCTATAAATTTAAAAAAAAAAGAGAACAAACATCCAGTAACACTCACTTAAACAACGATGCATAAGTCCGGCAGTACTCTTGAAACAAGAAGGTGAAAATGAAAGCGAGGGTCGACTGAATAAATAACCTGAATGCAATAGGCTATCATCAGTTGTTGTCATATTTGTGGATGTAAGCCAAAAAATTTTAAAAAGTCTACGACGTTGACTATGTTTTTTATTCACTTGGCATACTTTAATATGAAACGTTTACTCCCCGATCGATCTCGATAGTTCGGCTGTTTAATAGGGATGCTGTAGTTGCGCGAAGATATCATTACCATCGAATACCTTTTCTTTCTTTTCTCTTACTCTTCTCATTTCTTTTTTTTATTTTCATCGTCATCATTGTTATTGCTGAACGCGATGATGTATAGTCACCCTATATGCATGTATAAGTATATGTTCAAGTGTGTTTGTGTTCCTTTTGTGCGACTGTATGTCACCCAGGGATGCAAGCTATACATATGTGTACATAAATATATAAAGAAATAACATCGTTATATGTACAGTTGAACACTCTTTTTCTGTCTTTAATCGGCACGAACTGACAGCGAGTAAGAAGAGTAATGTATGTGAGGAGGTGGATGAAAAGATACAAGACGGATCAACTTAAATGTTAAATTTCATGTCTCTCGCTTATTTATAATCAAACATAAATGTGGCTTATTTCTGTGTCATTGTTTACAAAAAAATCTCATGTGCTATTGAGCATAAGTGTTCAATATTATTAAAAATATTCCTGGTCGATGTTCATAGCAAGATTCTAGAATATATGGAAGTTCGATGAAATCTTGAATTTTCCCAGTCGAATGAAGAAAAGAAAATTTTCAAAGAAAACTTAAAAAGAAAAATAACTGTTTCTTTGTGTTCTATGAAGTTCCGATATAAATTAATAAACTAGAGTAGCTCAAAGCAAGAATAAAAATGTGAAGACAAAGAACACCGTAATTAAAAGGTGTGGTGTGGTCAAATATAAACCAATCAAAAAGACTGTATCATCCTCGATGTTTTTTAGAATTTAACAACTTTGTAATTTCCTTATTCTGATGTAATCAATAGATTTCTAAATAAAGAACTCAACTCATCCGAAGATTCTTTTAGTAAATATGTTCAGTAATATTTGTTTGTAGATGAGGACGCCATCTATCAACCAGATGAAAGGGCGTGGACTAGATGTGACTGAACAAATTCTTACCACAATACCAAACATATTTATATAAACTTGACTAGTTTGAACATGATTAAATTAAAACAATAATAACTAATAGGATATTAATTCCAAGGTCGATCATCCCGAGTTGTAAACGGTCGTATACCTATCACTCACGGAGAAAAACGGCGACCGTATTTTGTAGTCGTTTACTGTTGTCGTAAACGAAGTGTTACGATGAAACACGGCCCCTCGTTTACGAAGACCGTAAAAAATCTCCGTAAACGGCCATCGTAACTAAACGCTAGCTGTAAACGGTCGGAGCCGATGACCGTAAACAATCCAGACAACGATTGCCGTTTTTCTATCGTATACTTTTGTAAACGGGCGTTTTACGATGACTAGCTGTTCGCTTAAAGTATAGTAGCATTTTTTTAGATTATAATTTACTCAAGCTATCTCGGTGAGAAGTATTAAGTGACCATCCGGTAGGTGAAGTTAGCATAGCATTCGAGTAAACCTTTCGATGTTCTTTAGAGTTAATTTCCAACGTCCATACTCATAATACTAGTAGAACCTTGTATATTCTTTCATAAACGCCTTTTTTTTTATTGATTTGCGACCTTGCCAACGAATGTGTTCGAAATGAAAACAATGTTTAATTCCTTTTAGAAAAAAAAAGCAGCCGTTGTTATTGGCCATAAGTTGCCTTTCATCACTAATCAATACATTTGTCGCTTACCATGAGTAGGAAAAAGAAACGTAACACTTGAAACTTCGACAATATTTCGAAAAATTCCATATATTTCGAATACTTTAGTTTTGTTAAATCTTAAATGATTGCATATAATAACGAATAAAATTAATATTTAAAAAAAAAAGAGCACGACTTTACACGGAAAAAAGATAAATTAGAATTTATGCATTATTGTTCGATGAGCGATGAAGATTCATTGTTGAGGATGAAAATGTTGATCGTCTGCTATTCGCTGTTGTAATAGATGCGATTCGTTGTCGATTAACACCAATTTCACGTGGTGTAAATAATTTATTATTTTTACCTATTCGTAAATGCTCTTTATGTTCTTCATATCCTCGTTTCCATTCACGTGTATCATAAATACCTTTAACTTTTGAAACTCTTTCAAGAAATTCAGCATTGTCTTGTGATAAAGTTAATGTTGGATGATGACGTTTTGGACTCGTATGATGAATTTGTGTTGATGGTGAATAAGTTGCTTTTGATTGCATAATCTCGAGTAATTTTTTTGATTTGCTATTATTTTCTTTCTCAATTTCTTTACTTTTTTCTTTTTTTTGACTGTTAAAATTATTGTTAAGATGAGGAAAATATGTCGGCTTGCCATTATCTACACCACTTCGTTGTTGCATTTCAGCTATTTTTTTTAAATGAGCTCTTTGTTTACGTTCTTCACAATGTAATTGAACGAGTGAAAGACGATTAAGAGTTATATAACCTGCCATGATTTCTTATTCAAGTAAAATTTCTAAAAGAGACAAATATTTAAAAAAAGTAATCGCTAGTCTCTGCCATCTCTGATAAATTTAGAGGCCGCTTTAGTCTATTCGACAAGATATATTCAATGGAGCATCTAAATACTAATAGAAATGTACCTTTTTCGTTTAAACCCGATCAATACTCTATAGTCAAGTTAGATCGTTTGAAATCATAAATTCGAGAGCAAAGACATTGAATAAAATAAACACATGCAAACAGAGGAAAGCTCTTTTCAACATCTCACTTTCTTTCAATTCTACTGTTGTAACGTTCACTTATACAAACAAAACAAAAAAATCCTCACATTAAAACAGTTTTTTCTTTTGAAAAAAAAGGAGAAAAACAAACAGAATTGATTGAAAACATATGCAAAAAAATAATATTACACATTTTATTGATTTAGATGGATAACGATATTGACGATGATTCTGTACCAGCATTAGTTGATGAAACAACTACAGTATCTATTAAAGTACCTGTTACTATTCTTACTGGTTATTTAGGTATACTTTTTTTAGATTTAAATATATCTGATACGATCTTTTAATATCTATTATCTGTTGTTAGGTGCTGGTAAAACAACATTACTAAACTATATTCTAACTGAAAATCATCAAAAACGTATTGCTGTTATTCTAAATGAATTTGCTCAAGGCAGTGCTATGGAACATTTGCTATTAACAGCAACGAAAGATGATAGTAATGGTAATGGGCGGGAACAGTACCAAGATTGGCTTGAACTACGCAACGGTTGTTTATGCTGTTCTGTCAAGTATTGATTTGAAATTTAAAACAAAACAAATCGAAACAATTCAATATGTTTTTCTTTCTTTATCCCCTTCGAAAAAGGGATGTAGGTGTACAAGCTATTGAGCAGTTGCTTGAAAAACGACGAAATCATTTCGATTATATTCTATTGGAAACAACTGGTGTTGCTGATCCATTACCAATTGTGAAAATGTTTTGGCTTGATGAGGAATTACATAGTGATTTAATTCTTGATGGTAGGAGAGAAGAAAACAAATTTTGAAAACGTGTTGATTACTTTTCATAGGTTTAATAACTGTAATCGATGCTCACAATGGATTAAAAGTAAAAAATTTGAATACAAATTTTCTTCCATTATACATATAGAATTATGAAGATGATCGTCATCAAGCAAAAGCATTATGGTTAAGGTATTTGATTTTCAAAGAAAATTTGCTGTTATATCTATGAAAGATTTCTAATAAATAGACAAGCAGCAATGGCTGACGTCATATTAGTCAATAAAATCGATCTAATCTCGGAAGAAGAAAAAATCAAAATACTTTCAATTGTTCGGTATGTTACAATAAACTATTTCAATCAGTCAATCAAAGTAGTCTCTTCTTTGTTAGTTCTATTAATGTAACGGCTCAAATCTATGAAACTACACGTGCACGGTAAATCTTATGGTATGTTCTTGTTGAAAAATTAAATATAATCATATGTTTTTAGTATTGACCTAAATCTTATACTCGATCGACGTGCATATAGTAACAATTCATCGACTGATTATCTCTTGAAAAAAATTGACAATCAATCAACAATATCAGTTCCACATGGATATCAAGTATATTGTGAATAAATATAAATCGTTTCATTTCATTTCTTTGTCAAAATTTTCTAGACACTTAATTCCATTACAATTGAATTAGATGGTGAATTTGATTTTGATGAACTTGATCAACTTATTATACAAATTTTATGGAACGAACAAAATACAACTCAAGAAATCGTTCGAATGAAAGTAAAGCAATCAATTTATTCTTTTCTCGAACTTATTATTTTTTTTTCTTTGATGGCTCTATTCAGGGTGTTCTTTGTCTACGTAATGAAACAACTTATAGAATTCTTCAAGCTGTTGGTCAAATGTATGAATTCATATGCACAAATGAAAATCATTATGATAATTTACGGAATTGTTTTGTTGTTATTGGATCGAATCTTAATCAGGATATTTTAATAGAGCAATTTCGAAAATGTATCAAATAAAAAACGAACAGAAAATATGACAACTTTTTAAAAATATAAAAAGAAAAGTCAGGCAATGAAAGTCTTTTAATTAATATCATTTATTTTTTTATTTTGCCTCGTACATATTTTGTTAAATCAATTTCCGGTTCAAATAAAAACACATGCAGAGCACGTTCATTTTGAGCTAATGGATGAGCAGCTATTTTATTGATAAACGCTTCTAAACCTTGTCGTCGTTCTTCAATGAAATCATCTTGAAAAAGACCATTGTCTTTACGAAATGGTAATTGTCTTTGCCAAGCCTTATCAGGTAAATGTGGTACAGCTATTTTTGTATCTGCCGATTCTAATTCATTGTGTAACCATTCAAAATCTGAATAACGTCGATGAATAACAGATTCATGTTGACTGAATACTGGCAATGTTGTTTTTACTTTCACTGTATAATCAACATATCGTTTCGAACCTATGCCACGAATTTCAGGTGATGTTACTTCAATTTGAAGAGCTGGGTCTTTCGATGGGACAGCGTTAAGCATGTCGACTCTGCTGTTTTGAATGTTGATGTTTATCAAACAGATGAGTAAATGAATAAGATAAGATATCAGCTCTACGCTCTTTTTTTTCTTCTTCGTGGGGGGTACTGTAAAAAGTGACATTATTAAAAAGAAAAAAAAAGAAATATGAATAAACAAAAAACTGTTCGAGATGATAAAGATTTTGAAAAAGAGGAAGCTGCAGATGATAATGAACGAAGAAAAGTATGCGCATTGTCATCACGTAAATATAATCTCGCTTCTTTACTTTGAGCACTATGACCATCGGAACATCGATATGAACCACCATCACTTGGACGAGATGCAGTGATATGTAAAACAGTTACTGTTGCATCGACTAATTCCGTTGATGTTGTTACATGACTGGTGTCAGTTGTAATTGGTTTACCGTCTATTAAATAGGAAAATGATTTTTAAAACGAAATTTTTTGGTTTTAAATTTTTACCTTTAAGCCATGTTATTTTGTCACGTAGTATTCGATGTTGTCCAGTAAAATTACAAGAAAATTCTGTTTTATCACCAACAGAAACAAGAACATCGCTTGGTTGAATTCTAACAATAACGTCTAGAAATATTTAGAATGTCATTTTTTCACTCATTTGTTTTTGTATTTATATTCAATGTTTAGTTTTTAGTTTTATTTTTGATTACTCTATTCTTGCAATATATCTGTTTACTCTCCAACTTTTAATCAACCGTGGTTATCTTTTCTGTCTATAAGATATGTCTGGTCCCCTTTTTTCTTCTTCTTCTGTTCATATAAACATTCAGTGCATATGTGTGTATATATATGTATATCTCAATTAATCATTATTCCTTTGATCCATACTTGCATTTACCTTCAACGACAAGCTTAACATTAGATCGAGCTGAAATACGACCATCTTTTTGGATAACATGACATTGATAATGAGCTGTGTCTGATAAACGTAAATCTGTTATATGTAAATCCCATTTAGCAGGTGACAGTCCATGATCAAAACTGTAATAGGCAACACTTATACGAGAATCTTTTGTAATTAAATAGTTGTCAACACTTAGAGATGATTGACCAGAATTGGTAATTTTATACCACATAACCTATTAAAATTGAAAATAAAACTTGATTTTTGTTTTAGTAGATTTTATATTTTACTCTATCAGGTTCCATAATGAGTAGGATAGCTTTACAAGGTAATATCACTGATTGCATAAGTACACTGGTTATAGTATGTTCTTGTTCGGATGCAGTCGATAATTCAAATGGTTGTTGCTCAATAGCTAAAGCATGATGAGCATCTAGATGAGAAATAAACGAGAGAAGAACAATAATATAAGCCGGACATTGCATGCCTTTCTTTTTTCTTCGGTCTTAGTTATTCTAAATGAACATAAGGAAAGATACGATGATCTAACTTCTTGTTTTTTTTTCTGCTGAAAGATCATAGACTCTGATTAGAAAGTTTCTTTGAAATTGAGCACGCAAAATGCTTCAAATAATGTCCACTGCCCCGCCTCACTCATAATTGTCTGTCGATTTGCTTCTCTTTTTTTCTTCTCCTAAATAAAACCTAACGAATCACTTGAGCAGTATGCCATTGAAATTCAAGTCGCAACGAAGACTAAGAGAGCAAGCAAAGCTTCCAATGATGAATACATTGAAGAGAAGAAAACGGAAGATAGGAGTACCAAGCTTGACGCCGTTTGTCTGATTGTATTGTTTGGCGTGAACATAGCTTATCTGTTCTATCATTTCTATCTGTGGCCAAGCTGTATTCAAGAATCGTTTCAAATCAAACAATACAATGGCATTGATTTTATATGAAACACACGCTATTCATTGACCGTTCAATCAAGAATCATTCTCAAGTTGCATATGGTGCTCAGTGCACTATTGCCAATTGACGTCATTTTCGTTACATACGTGAACCGTTTTCTTTTTTCTTTTTGATCAAGCTTTTAATATCTAATCATTACTTACCAACAATACAGATAAAAAAAAAGATCAAAGCAACGAAGTTAACCATCCGTAGTGCATGCTTAATGATTGTGTTTGAATAATGTATCTATTTAATTGGTTGGTTCTCGTTGATCGTTGATTTTTTGTTATTGTGAGAATAAATATAATAGTGCTCTAATAATTATTTGCGTGTATGTAACCCATATACTCTCGAGGGAGCATTTTCATGACAATTATGATGGACATGCAAGCGAACGAGTGAGATCGATGGAACTGAACAATTTTTTCTTTCTTTTTCTCTTGTTTCTCTTCTCAGAGAGAGAGAGAGAGAGAGAGAGAGAGAGAGAGAGGGAGAGAGACAAAGAGAAAAAAAGGAGAAGAAACCGGATGGCAGTGATGACGAAAAAATGGCGATATAAATATATGAAGATATAAACAAAAGTAGATTGAAACATATAGAATAAAGAGACATATAGACAGATTTATAGATATTTAATATAAATAGTTGATGTCTTCTACGGAAAACCACAAACAAACTAAAATCATTACGTTTTTTGTTCGATATATTTTCTGGCTTACATGAGTGAACATATACTAAATAGCCTTAGCAATCGTGTAAGCTTAATACTCTATATTATTAAAAGTCTCGAAGAAGAAGAAGAAGAGAAAAAAAGTGAAATTAGAAAGACATACTTGTCAAATCTTATCGTCATTGTTCATTAACCCGAAGGAATAGCTTAATCACCACACAAATCATTATAAGATATGATCAAAATGATAGCTTTCAAGACAAAAAGAAGTCAATCTGATATGGTTCCATTTGTTAACAATTTTCAAAATTGACATGAAATGAATGAACATTCAAATAGATCAGTAAAATGATGATTAGCTTCGCATGAGGTCAACTGAACTTTCTTCTTCGTGGTCCACTATGAAATTATAGGACGAAAGTTGCGTCCGGAGTTTTATAAGCTTCTTGCTGAGTTATTACTATTAGACTCATATCTATCCCTAGGGTATATGCTCTCTGATCATGGGGCGGCGCGAGTGATTGCATCATGTGTAATGTTTCTACTGTTAGCATTTCATCTCCATAATCTTCATCAGTCATCTCGTTTCTGCTTGTTTTAAGTTGATGATGTCAAAATCGAGCTTCGATTTTGCTTTTGTTTTAGACCTTGAGAGTTGATTCGAAAAGCGAAAGAACGCGAATATAATGAAATTTTTCAAATAAAACAGTTTGATTATCAAGCGGAAACGGATGCATAGTATGTCGCCAGAATTTCAATTAGGTTATATCTATGAATAACGAGTCGAAAACAAACGACACGGAAGTATGATCAAGTAACTTTGTCGATTATATACATTTTTTTCGGCCTTGACATTGAAAACAAAAAAAAATCAAGTCAACGTCATCTTGTTAAGATTTCTATTCAATATGTCGATTATGACGACCACAACAGAAAAGAGGGACGGTTCTTGCTGCGATCACTACGATGTTGAATGATAAGAAAAATTATATGTGATTTTAATGAATTCATGAAAGAAAGAAAAAAAAGGATATAAGAAACAAAGGAAAAAAGCCGAGAAAAGAGGGAAAGAATGAACTATAATTGGCATTTTCTTTTTCTCATTATATTGAAAAGCCTCGAGGGATTTTGCTTGAACCGTATAATCATTTATATTCTAAGCTGTACAACCATATGAATTATTGTTCCTTCTCATGGTAGAACTTTATATCTCTATGAATAAACTCGTTTCTAGCGTGTGTAAAATAAAATATTGCGTCGAATATCTTGAAATCAAGCTCGAAATTTTCAGTTTTAGAAAAATGGATCGAGTTGACTTACACTTCTACCATAGTTTCTATTCTGAGCAAAATATTTGAAAGTTGATGAACGATGAAACATTTCATTTTTGGTCAGAATCAATTGATGAAAGTGTAGCTACGCAATTGACTTGATCGTCTTCGTTGAAAACTATATGACAATATTCTTATAGATACGTATCATGATAATTTAATAAAAAATTGAATAGAGTAATTATCTATTGAATTGAATATAATCAGATAGAATTTTCATAAATATATCATTCGAGTTGCGTTTTTTCTGATAGAAATTCTATTTAATTTTAGTGACAAGAAGACAATATGATTCATTAGCTATCTATTCCAAATGTCATCATTATATTCAATAGATTTTAGTAGATGTTGGTCCAAGCTAAGATATCGAGTTCTTTAATCGTGTTTCGATCAGATCAATAAAAAACGGCCTGAAACCATAACCAAAAATGTTATCTTGTATGTTCGATAATCTATCGTGTATTCTACTGCTATTTCAAGCGAATGTATTGTTTAATAATAAATATGGAAATCGAATTAGAAATATTTTTATTGAATTGAATTCATTGATTGTTTCTGTTGTTTTTTTCAATGTAACTTTGTTCGAGGGCATAGTTATGATGTTTGCAGTAGTTATCGTTCAAGCTCTTATACGTCAAGCTAATAAAAAAGTGGTGCCTAGTTTGTCTTTACCTGTCGTCCATGAAAGCTAGAAAAAAAATCAAAAACTTATGGGTTTCAAATTTTTCAGCAATACTACAACACATGTATCATCAGTGATTAATTGCAAAAGAATATTTAAAATTAGTTTTATTTATTTCTACAAAAACTTTTGTCACGTTTTACCAGGATAAAATAAAATTCTATACACGAAGAAATTTTATCTGTAAAAATTACTTTATTCATTTCGATATATCTATATCTATACATATTGATATAGATATATCAAAACAAAATATCTATTCTATATAAATAAAAAGAAAAAATACAACATAACAATACAGCGGAAAGCCAATCGGGATAAATAAAACTTTGGTACATTATTTTTTGTCAGTTTTCTTGTTGAGCAGGGGCTGTCTCGAAACGCATTGCGTGCCGGGCAGTTTCCATTAATAGCAAATTGATATCTGGAGTTGGTAAAACATTCTCATGGGCTAATGCCACACGACGCGGAAAAAATATGTAGTCCAGCTATATTAGAATAAATATAAATGAAAATACAAACTGTACAATCAATAATAATTCTTTTTTACCGGATAATGGTGGAAATTGCAAACATTTGATGTATAAACATCGGCAAAACGAGCTAAACGTCGATGAAAATAGGTTGGCACTGTATGTGTACGAAAGACAGAACCAAAATATGGATTAAATAAATCACGAGATTTTGCTCTTGAATGAAGAAAAACAATTTTAAAAGAAAAGTAAACATCGCAAATCCTACTTTTCTTCTTCTCGTTCAGTCACCCAACTTTTCATTAGAAGATCAGCTTCAGAGCCAGCAATGACCTTTAATTTAAAAAACAATAAAGCAATGTTTATGGGTGTTCTTGTAACGTAAATCACAATCATCTATGAAAAGATGATATTTTATTTTGTGATAATCTTGATTATCCTCCACTTGTGCTGCTTTATTAATTCACGAACAAAAATAATCCTTCCCTGATGAAATCTAATATTTTCTTTATTTATATTGAATTCGTATTTTCAGTGCATTTGCGTAATAATAAAGCTTGATCGCACACGCCAACTTGTCCTTGATCATTTACATTGTACTGTAGTTATGATTCATCAATTTTCGAGTTCTTACCTTTATGAAAAACATACTCATCGAACTTATTTGCATTAAACGTGTAAATAAATACAGTCAAGTTATTGCTTGCAATAAGAGTTTAGTAGTTTGCCCTTGTATTCAAAATAGAAACTTCGCGTTTCATCAAAAATAGTAGCGATTCATGGAGTGCAACTGTTCCAGATCAGAACTATTAGACTCAATTTATGGTGGAGAGTCTCATGCTTCTATCGTGAAGCTATTCCAAGTGTCACTGATACATTTGGTTGTTTTAGGTGCACAACGTAATAAAATAAACATAAGTGAGCAGCATTGATAGTTGTTCTTCCGACGTCTCAGATTACGAGAACACTTCCCGTGTTTATAAGAACGATTATATATACGGCGGTATAAAAATGTATCTTTTTGTTTGAAGTAATCTTACTTGTAACTGATTGATAAGCCATTGAAGAACATTTAGCTAAAAAGAAATAATTGTTAGAAAATATTTAATTTTTTGCTTTTGTTCAAAATTGCTTTTACCCATTGAATTGTTTGTTGAAATGAGTCAGAGTTCATTATGTTTATTTCATCCTTTAATTAAAAACAAAGAAATCATCCAAAAGTTTTGGATTATTCGAAATAAATCACTTACTTCAACTTCTTCTAGAATCGCGCTTGTTCTCCATCCATATTTAAGAAATAAATCCTATTAATATATAACTAAATATTATTCTTGTATATAAAAATGAACTTACTGCTAAATCGCCGTAAATATGATCACCAATATACAAAACATCATTTCCTTTCCAATGTGTCATTTCAATGAGATTAGCAAGATTACCCTTATAATAAATTGAACATTCTAAAAGCGCTCATTTTTCAATATCAACAACCTACTTCTACATAAACCTTTCCATGTTCTAATTTATTTACTAGATTCCATGATTTAGAATTTTTATTTACATCAATTTCTCGAAATGGTCTAAAATCAAACAATAAATCATCAATATGCAATAGAATAAGCACTAAGTGTAAACCTTTTTTCAACACCAAAAAATGATGGTTTTCTAGCTTGACATATAATAACATCAAAAAAATCTCGCCAATTGTCTCCAAGTAAATAGGTCATACCACGATTCACATACCAATAAGTACTGTTTGTTATTAAAAATATCTGTTTATTTCCATCGTGAAGATGTTGTAGAAATGGTTTTAATCGAACATTTTCTTCAAAATACGTTTCTAAAAGCGTCCCAATATAATATTCATTGGTAAATTCATTTTGAGTAAAACTCACCGACATCTTCTCCAACTATTTGATGCATCATTCCACTTTTATGAAATGCAGCAACCGCCTCCTAATGAAATCAAAACAGATTAAATTAATTAATTTTGGCTCATGATTAAACAGACCGAAACATCATAATGTACATATTCCGAACCAAAGGGAATACTATTATCAATAAAATACTAAAATAACATTTATTATTAAAATAAACATAAAACTTCTACGATATACTTGAGTAACATCTCGCAAAAGTGTAATTTCGGGTATTGAAAAGATATCAACAAATTGAAACATATTCGTTGTTCTTCCTAGATAACCAACGACATCGACCGATAGTTTTGTACCATGATGTGCAGCTATTACTTCGTCATCTGGTATTGCATTCATACCGCTAAATAGAAAAATCAAATTATCTTACATGAACTTTCGTTTTGTAAAATATCTACCGATAAACAGTACCCAATTGAATATTATGATAACTATCAACTTTCATCAACCATCCTCGTTTGATATCTAAATGAAGACCACGTGCACCCATGCCAGGTCGAAAACAAAAATTCATTAACTGATCGGGATACTTTCAAAAACAAGAATAAAAGTTTATTATTTTTTAATTTAAAGAAATAATAGGACGCTTTACTCGTAAATTCTTGACAAGAAATGTTTTAGCATTATCATAAATTAATGAGTGTAATGCTGGCTTATAACGTGCTAATGTATAATCTATGTAAAGAAAAATTAATAATTTTTATACTGATAATCAATTAGATATAACAAACCAAAATCAAAACCATAAACTTTTATTTTTTGTAAATCTAATTCATTATTAGAAAATATTCCATTAGGATCCATTTTTTTGGAATAACCATGTGTGGAGGCTAATTCAAAGAAAAAATAAATAATTAATTAAATTTAATAAGGAAAAATAAAAAAAATAAAAATTTACATAGAGACTCATGTTTTAATAAATCGTAAAGCCTTTGCAATTCTTCTAATTGACGTATTTCAGTATACGATCGTCTTTGTTGAAGAAATATTTCTGATATAAATCGAAAATACTTAGTTCGATTAAATAACATTATGAGAAAATTTATATACAATACAAAACCAGACTTTATGTTTGTTTTACTTTTCTATTTTGGCACTCAACCATTCAGGTTACAATCTTGGCAATACCACCTAACTGAGCGACTATAATACAACCAGTTCATATGTTGATCGACAGAGGTCTATAGAATGCGATTCTCTTACGAATGATTTATATGTACAAAATTTTTTTTCTCCTCTGATTTATTTATTTATTCATCTAGACCAAGACGATTGACTAATACAAAATTTAATCAGAAAAAGCGAAATAATAATAATAAAATTATCTATTTGCATTAGCATATAGTAATGTTTTCGATCGTTTTAAAACAGGTTCACTTTCCATAACAGCAATCAATTCTTGTAAACTTGCTCGAAGAATTCTTATTGGCGTCATATTTGGATTGTTATCTGTTAATTTTTTTCTTTTCAGACGAGTGTCACGTAAGACAAGACATGCGGTTTCATCGGCTTCTTTTTGTCGCAATTGTTCAATAATAGATGTTCGATATTCACGTGTTCGTGTTCCTTTTAAATCTTCTTCAATTATATTTAGCATTTCTGGTTTTCGTTGAAATATGCTCATATTGAGATTATTATTTGCTTCACCATTTTGTATTTTATTTAATTCGATTAGAAAACGTATTTGTTCGCGTGTATTACTTGTCATTTCGTAGGCATTTGAATTTAAGAATCTTGTATCACTACGATGTTGAGTAAAGAAACGAAGACGTCGAATGATATGTTTAAGAAATGTATATAATGTTTGTAAAAATAACTTTTCACCACATGGATTTAAATAAAAATTCTGTCGAGCAAATCGATAAATTAATTTTTGTTCATAAGAATTAGCATCTGCTCGCATGTTAGGTGTTATAAATGTTTGTGCTGGTGTATATCGACTTGGCAATGATGAAGTAAGATCAATTAATTGTGGATATGACTGTGGCAGGCGAAAACGAGCTTGTTGAAACGATGGCAATTGAGTCATATTTGTCGACTGATGAGATGTATTAGAGTTCATAGTCTACGCATAGAAAATGAATATTTATTAAATTCGATGAGAAAATCCTACAGAATATGATGCTTGTAATGGAATCGTTTTAAATGTATCCCATGAAAGTGAATCATATTGGTGTTGTTGTAAATATTGATGTGCAAGTGGAATTGTTTCAACAAGAAAAAGACTTAAACTACTTTTAATGGTAACATTTAATGTCAACTGTACGTTTTGAATAAATTTTTCTAAGGAACATGATGTATTGAAAAGACATCGAACATATTCTTCAACATTTGCTGTTAAATCAACCGGTGGTCTAGTATTATGATCGTTATTTGTTGGTGTTGTTGCATGTAATTGATTTGGTTCGCCCAGTTTAATAAGACGTAAAAGACGTTGTCGCAATTTAGATATAATTTCAAGATGATTTTTAGTCTCCATTAAATGAAAATGTTGAACTGTGATTCGGTTAATTATCGAACGAAGATCAACATCTGCCGGCTATGCTGTGTCATATGAATGTATACTTTAATTAAAACCGCTACTATAGAAACTATACAGACTGATTAATGAAATAGCTACTGCTTTATTTGATAGAAGAAATCATGTTCTGATAGAATCTTTAATTAGAAGCTGGTATTATTTTTCTTGATTCGTATTACAATAGTTCAGGAGAGAATTCTTTCATCTACTGAGTGCTCATTTGATTATCAAATGAAAATATGCTTTGTATCACTGCAACTCTAAAAAAGAATACTTCTGCAAAACATGTTGTTGCTTGCGAAATAAGAGATTTTTCGATAACTCTGGGTAAAAAATTTTGATTTCTTCAATCCTTCAGACATATTTACCTTTAAGATTTTATTTTTAGTGACGTATTGACACTAAATATTCTTGAGCAGAATAAAAAGCAGCTTAAATTGATCAAACATTTATAAACATTCTATTTTACTTCTCATATTTCCAAACTAACAAATAGGAACAAGCAGATATAATGTAACATTTTAACTGTTGCGTTTATTATTTAATTTGTTTTACTGTTTGAGCTCTACCCTGCCCTTTTTGATCCCTAATGGAAACTTCGATTGTTCAGTTGAATTATAGTGCCATGAAAATTAAATTAAAACTTATGCTGAATATATTTTGCTTCTACGGAGTTTTTCCTGTATTTTATTGTTGATCGAAAATAATTCATAGAGTTGACCTTATATTTTCGATTCTATAGTGCTCAATTTTATGTAAAGCAAGTCGATTTAATAGCTTGAACCTTTTATACTAGTACATGATGTGATTGCGTATAAACTATGTTTATATTGTTAATAGTCAGGTGAACCTATTAATTTCTACACTTTAACATTCATATTCAATATGTCAATGAAAACTATTGAAGCAAACAATCGTTGCTTTTCTTCTAATCATTTGTTTCTTATGGTGTCACATTCTAGGTACTTCTGCTTAAGAGAAAGTTCATGAGACTATCGAGGATCATACCATCTACCGAAGCACTCGATAAAATTTAGATTTTTTATTTGATATTTCCATCTTGTTCAGCATCATTTAAAACCTATAAATCCAAATTTTTACTTCATTTTGTGGAGCACGTGAAAAGTTAAATCGATTTAACTGTCCAGGACGACCAATATTTTTCGAAGAACAAGATCAAAAATGATCGGTCTAAGGTTGAAATTATTTTAGCCGACAGAAGATTAATGAAATTTTTAGTGNTTTTTTCTCAGAATTATTCACAACATATATAAATCGACTCAGTTTTTAACGCTGATTCCGAATCTGATACTAGTTTTGAACTAAATCGTAGCTTTCTAACGAAACATCGCCTGAAAACGGTCTCAAAATGCACAAAAACTGCATCCAGAAACCAAAGTGCTTAATTTCTCACGGTAATTTTGGTGTTCAGACATTCTAGAATGACTCATATGTCCCATGTACTTTTTGCAGTACACATAGCTTTCGGATAAAATCCGAAGTTTCCACATTTATTTATGTTAATCAGAGCCATTTCTAGCATGGAAAGAGACTATCAGAAAACTATTGATTCGCTCATACTTGTCAATCAATGATACAAGCAGAAAATAGAAGGAAAAAAAAGAAAATGCCATTAATATTATATTATATAATAAGTTGAGCATATTTTAAACTATGCCGCGTAATTACAACACATCAGAGAATTATGTAAAATAATGTTCCTTTCTATTTGATGCGAAATATGTTCATGGGAGTCTCTATAAAATAAAGGGCATAGATAAAAGAGTTGCAATGCAAGAAGAAAACTCTTTCAAAAAGCTTATAGTTTAAGAGAGAGTCCATGACTCCATCGAGAAACCGAAGCACTCGATAAAATTTAGATTTTTTATTTGATATTTCCATCTTGTTCAGCATCATTTAAAACCTATAAATCCAAATTTTTACTTCATTTGGTGGAGCACGTGAAAAGTTAAATCGATTGTACTGTCGAGGACTACCAATATTTTTTGAAAAAAAAGATCAAAAATGATCAGTGTAAAGTTGAAATATTTTAGCCGGCAGAAGATTAATGAAATTTTTAGTGTAATATACCAAAAGTTAGAGGGCGAAAAGCTGAACAAAATGGTATATTACATATTATTTTTCTATGAGCAAAACTCATTTTATTGGTAAAATACTATCGATGACTGGCTATTTTTCGAGTAAAAATATGTGAATTTTTTCCATTGTTTCGTTTACCATCCAGCCATTAAATGCGGGCCCAGAGATGTTTTTGTCTTATATCGTGGAGATTTTTCTCCTCTACAAAATTTCGATCATTTTTTTCAACTTTGTTTCTCGAAAATCAACATTGACGATTTTTTTACCTGGGGTACCCCACAGGTATCATCGAAAAAAAAGATTTGTTTTATCACGAGCCAAAGCCAGATGTAATTGTATATTTAAGCCTACTGATTACGAATATCACAATAAGAGCTCCAAAAATTCCTTTATTCCTTATAAAGTCTGAACCACTGGTTTGACCCTATTTTTCATTGTTTGGGCCCTCATAGAATAATGAAACGATAAACTTTAGTGCAAAATGATTTCCGCTAGCTGATAATTTTGAGTTCTCTACGAATCTCAACTTTTTACACCGAAAAAATGTAACTTATGGAAAAAAGTAGGGATTCCTGGACAAAATTTAACCCCTTCTCACCATATTTGTCTACCTTGAGAATGAAGAAAGTCTGCCACAACATCAAATTTTGATCATAAGTGCAGGTTTTTAAGCTCTATCGACTGGAGATCTCAAAAAGAACAGAAAAATTGTGCAACAGGATGAAAAATTAAGAACACGATTAATTTCTATCAAATTGCAGCAGGGGACCACCGCCACTAAAATATATAAGATCATAAAATCAACTGATATATAATCCATCTTTTACAGCTTAATGAACTGTACACACCGTAAAAAAAACTATGCATCTCCGCTCTTTCTTTCGACTCACAAATTCACTTCACAAGATGTATGAGTCGTTGCAAGGAGGTGAAATTTCACATAAATTTTGAAATCGAAAGAAAGAGCAGATATCCATAAATTTTTTATTGTATGCACAGTTGATAAGCTTTGCAAGATGGGCTACACATCAGTTGACTTCAAGATCTCATATATAATCGTAGCTCTGGTCACCTACAGCAATTTTATAGAAACTATTATTATTCTTAACTTTTCACCCAGTTACACAACTTTTCTATTACTTTTGCTGCCTTCAGTCGATAGGGCTTGAAAAACTACGCTTACGATCAAAATTTGACGTTGTGGCAAGGCTCGCTTCGTAAGAAACTATTAAGGAAAAAAATGATACATTAAAAAAGAGGTCAATTTTTACTACCGAATCGTTATCTCTTTTTTTCTAAAGGGTTCATTTTCCGGAGTGAAAGGTTCAGAGTCGTGAAGAACTCAAGATTTTCGGACAGTAAATACATTTTCTACTTAATTTATAAACAAATGCTATTGTATAACAGTCCCAACAATGAAAAATAGTGTCCACCGAGTGGTCTCGGCTACTTCGAAAGCAAAGTAATTTTGACACGTCTAATTACGATATTCGAAATCAGTAGGCTTAAATATACAATTACATCTGGCTTTGGCTCGTGATAAAACAAATCTTTTTTTTCGATGATACCTGTGGGGTACCCCAGGTAAAAAAATCGTCAATGTTGATTTTCGAGAAACAAAGTTGAAAAAAATGATCGAAATTTTGTAGAGGAGAAAAATCTCCACGATATAAGACAAAAACATCTCTGGGCCCGCATTTAATGGCTGGATGGTAAACGAAACAATGGAAAAAATTCACATATTTTTACTCGAAAAATAGCCAGTCATCGATAGTATTTTACCAATAAAATGAGTTTTGCTCATAGAAAAATAATATGTAATATACCATTTTGTTCAGCTTTTCGCCCTCTAACTTTTGGTATATTACACTAAAAATTTCATTAATCTTCTGCCGGCTAAAATATTTCAACTTTACACTGATCATTTTTGATCTTTTTTTTCAAAAAATATTGGTAGTCCTCGACAGTACAATCGATTTAACTTTTCACGTGCTCCACCAAATGAAGTAAAAATTTGGATTTATAGGTTTTAAATGATGCTGAACAAGATGGAAATATCAAATAAAAAATCTAAATTTTATCGAGTGCTTCGGTTTCTCGATGGAGTCATGGACTCTCTCTTAAACTATAAGCTTTTTGAAAGAGTTTTCTTCTTGCATTGCAACTCTTTTATCTATGCCCTTTATTTTATAGAGACTCCCATGAACATATTTCGCATCAAATAGAAAGGAACATTATTTTACATAATTCTCTGATGTGTTGTAATTACGCGGCATAGTTTAAAATATGCTCAACTTATTATATAATATAATATTAATGGCATTTTCTTTTTTTTCCTTCTATTTTCTGCTTGTATCATTGATTGACAAGTATGAGCGAATCAATAGTTTTCTGATAGTCTCTTTCCATGCTAGAAATGGCTCTGATTAACATAAATAAATGTGGAAACTTCGGATTTTATCCGAAAGCTATGTGTACTGCAAAAAGTACATGGGACATATGAGTCATTCTAGAATGTCTGAACACCAAAATTACCGTGAGAAATTAAGCACTTTGGTTTCTGGATGCAGTTTTTGTGCATTTTGAGACCGTTTTCAGGCGATGTTTCGTTAGAAAGCTACGATTTAGTTCAAAACTAGTATCAGATTCGGAATCAGCGTTAAAAACTGAGTCGATTTATATATGTTGTGAATAATTCTGAGAAAAAAGATTATTTTTTGAAAAAATCCCTGTACCCCCCCTCAGGGATGGTCTAGTCAATAATGACAATTTTTTCGATAACTCAGCCATTTCTTCACAGATTGCTTTCATCTTCGAACTCGACTGAGATATTGATGAGATCATTCTGTGTACAAAATTTCATGGCAATTGGATGAGGCTTTCAAAAGTTATCGTGTTAACGGCCGGACACACTGACCGAATCTAGAGTGTACTCATTTTTTTTGGAGTACACAAAAATCGAACTATGTCGATTGTTCAAGATTCCCACATGTTTTCCTTATTTTTTGTCGTTTTTGTGTTCATTTAAATAGAAGACACGTAAACAAAATTGTCTGGGCTAGTTTTCGTTTAAATGTCCGATGGATCGTATACTTTCATGCAAGCTTTATTATCGAGGTTCGCTTGTTTTTCTTCATCGTCTGATGGCGAAAATAGAATTTATAAAAGAAGGAAAAAATGTCGCGCTTCTGTATATACTGCATTTGAATATTTACCAAATGAGTTACTCTTGGAGATTTTTAATTATTTTACTTTGCTCGATATTTATACTATATTTCATGGACTCAATTTACGTCTTAACCAATTAACCGCTTTCTCGTGCATAAGAGGATGCGCAATTCATTCTATCAGAGAAAAGAATTTTTAATTGAATCATATTTTACCTGATATTTCTCCATGGCAGATTCATACACTTAAATTATGGCATAACAGTTCATACGAACAATTACTCAATAATTTTCCAATGAATCTATATAATGTACATACTTTAGTCTTTTCGAGACTAAAAGATCTTTCATTTAACCAGTGTCGACAATTGTTTAAGCACTTTAAATGCTTGGAAACATTCTCTATGATTGATTTTCACACTGCCAAAGTTGATTGGCTTGATGATAAGAATTGGAAAAATCTTATCGATATTGATTTACCTCAACTTCGTTATCTTGATGTGCATGTCTGTGTTATCTATCATAAACAAATACATGATGATGACAAGGACAATATCATTTATAGTTTCACATCTCGTTATGCCCGCCCTACCTATCGTTTATATACAGGCAGTTTATTGAAGAGAGATCCAATTTTGGAAATATGTCTGACTATTAAGCAAGTACTTCCATTACGGTAGTATTCTACAATGACACAATGTTACTTTACTATGTGTAGCCATATATATGTAGTTCGATGTGCTTTCAGCTTCGCCGCTATGAAAAATACACGTTTATGCATATTGTTTGTCCATTTAGTTGATGTTGCTTTTAGCAATTTTTAAATAAAAATTTTAATCTACATTCAATAATTCATTTGATCAGAATCAATATAGCGAAATCTGCTTTAAAACTGCAAGCTTCGCCAGACGATTGAATATTATAGCTAGTTAAGATTTGAATTCTTCCGAAAATTTTTATTCATAGAACTCCAACTATTTCATATGTATCCATGCGTTGAGTATATACGCATATATGTTTAGTCGATAGTATTGAACCTAACTATAGTTGACTATGTGTGTCGTGAATCTGATTTTATTTTTATATTTTTTTCGACAATAGAAGATCAAATAATAATAATAGTTTGAGAGTATTTGGATAATCTAAATGATAAAAACTTTGTCAACCTTTGATTTTAGATTTCCTCTGTCTTTGATAAATTCAACAAGTTCTGGACCATACTGTTCAAATAACTTCAATTTCTCTTTTTCATCTACTAGACGAGTTGCAGTAGAACTTGTATTTTGTAATTCTTCACGTAAGTGTCGATAAAATATGCTGTCTGGATCACTCGTCATAAGTAAACTGCCTTCGTCAATTCGTAAGCGTCTTCGTTCATTTGTATTCATTGAATATTTTCTACCGAGATCATCAATATGCTGAGAATTGAATACCACAGGACGATCACGTAATGATGTTGAAAATGCTGACTGTGTCCATATTTTACGATGAGCGGCTGTATTTGTTTTGGAGGACGCTTGTTTGATATCGCCTTGACTCATCCCTAAAATGAACACGTTCATTGACTTGTTATATACTTGATGGTTCAAACTAGTTTTTCTAACCATTAGATTATATTTTATAGAAAAAAAAGAGAACATTATTTATTGAAGACACTTGATCCTGTGGTATAAACTAGCAATTTGTCAGTTAAATAAAAACAGCTCACATACGTAGCGGGCTTAAAATCTGATAAAGGACAAAAGAATAAAGTATCTTCCTAAATCTATTTTGCCGTTTATTATTAATGATATTCTAAGTGGCGAGAAATTCTTTTTTATAGGACTAATCGATAGCTTCAACTGTACGCTACAACAGTTATTTTGCTCAAATGATTATTCAAATTTTCTCCAGATTAATACTAACCATTGAAAACAAATCATTATCTATCTTTTCCTTTCGTTCATGTTTTCAATTCTCAAAAAAATAGTCTCTCGATGAAACATTTCGAAATTCTTACTTTGGGAATAAAATTACAGAAATAAACTGATTTTTATAGTTTAAATGCATAAAAATAAGCGGAGAAAATAGAACCTTTTTCTTACTTCTGCAGCCAGCATTGCATGTTCTGTTATCGATTATTTAATTGTTTTCCGAAAGCTCTTAATAAAATTGATGCATGTCATTTTCTTTCCGAATGAGACATAAAATAAGAAAAAATTAAGGTAATTTCTTTTTCATCTCTTTCTTTTCTCAAGAATAACTGACTATCGTCTCTGAACATTTGTATGAAAATTATTTTTCCCAAGTCAATTTAGATAATGTGTATTAAATTCACATCTTCACTTACGATCAAGATCCAGCTGTCACTTTTTTTATTGTTAAATAGGATCAGTCATGAACTTTTCTGAAAGAATTCCAAATTGATCGTCGGCACAAATAAAATAGTTCCTAAAATTTAGTGTTTTTCCACAGTTACATCACATGCATAGGTACTGTTCAAGGCAAAAAAAATTGTAATGCTAAACATTTGCATCATTACAAATATATGACCATGATGAAAACTTATATGACAGCATGCATGAAGTAAAAATGAAAACAATAAATATAAAATCTAATAGAACAAATACAAATTGACAGCTTCAGGTTTTAAGATATGAGTACTTTAATCTGTCAAACTATGACCGAGTAATCAAGTTCAGTGATAGTATAGAGGATAAACCCATTCTACTATAAACAGTCACTGTAGAAGTAGATAGCTTCAGCGATCTTTATGAATGATCGCTTACTTGGAACTTCTGTAAGTTCAGCAATATCCAAGCATATTTTTAGTTCATCATATCGAATATTTGAAGAAGCAAGACAGCTGTTAAAGACTAATATTGATGATGATAAGAAAATGTCGAGATGTGCAATATTGCTTGTTTTTCCCTTCATAATTGAAACGAATCGAATGAAATCGTAAAGTAAAATCATATGAAAATTGGAGTTTTAATTCATTATTAAAAAATTCAGGGCCATGACAAGTGCAAGACTGTCAAAATGTAGTGTCCTTTATTTCTGAAAGTGGGTGTGGTTATGAATTTGCACAATAGAGAGCAGCTACACCCAAACTTCCAGAACAACACCGTTATGAACAGATACACGCTTTTTGGAAAAGTATTTCTATGGAGAATTTTATCAAGAAATGACCGTGTGATAAAAAATTATCAATCATCTGATGTGAACTAAGTATAAATCTGTTATTGAAACGTCTAAGGCTTCAATAAAAATTAATTGTATCTACCAGAGAGACAAAACTTCCTCAGCTTTTTATTTTTCAACATATTTTCTCCTTGTTTTCGAACATGACATATTTCTCGACGTCCGCATAACCGAACATTATATGAAAATTTATATGTATGTACGTCAATGTTTTCATTGGGTGATGCAGCGATGTAATTTTTTTCTCTCCTCAAAATGAGTTCATTCCGCCATTCTATTCTTCATTTATGTCAATGGTCATTAGCGACACAAAGAACATTCATCAATATATACATATCTATATTGACAAGAGTATTACAGTCGATATTAAACATGAATCAATCTAGTGTTCAACTTCTTGATCTACCTGACGAGGTGTTATTGAATATATTGAAGAAACTTGACAATGTTGACGTTCTTTATGCATTACTTGGTATCGATAATGAACGACTTAACAGTTTAGCACGAGAAGAGACTTTTTCTAAAACCTTAAGTTTAGTGTCAATTATTCATAATACGACGATGGTTGATTCAATACTTGATCGGTTTTTCAATTATATATTACCTCAAATTCATGACAATGTGAAATGTCTTACTATTGAACCAGCGTTCATGGAACGTATTCTTCTTGCTGCTAATTATTCCAATTTGACTGAGTTGAAAATCATTAATTTTCAACGTGACAATTCATCACGTTATTTCGCAGGTAAGGAAGTGTCCTACATTCCATCAACTGAAGCAGCACAGTACAACGATACTGCATAGAATAGATTATTGATGACGCTTCTTTATTATATTTTAATTTAGATGATTCGTCGCTTCGACATATCTTCAAAAGACAGATTACAAAACTTGATCTTTTTGTTAAAGATTGCGAACGTGAAGTAGGATCATTGAAAGATTATACAAAAAACGTTTTTGCTCAGGTTTTAACCTCCTTCGAGAATCTAAATCATTTGAATGTGACTGGAACAATGATCCCTGCATCTCCAGGTCTATCAATTTGTTATTTATCATCGAATACTTTCTCATCGTCAACTCTTACTTATTTATGTATTAATGTCTCATATTTCACTGATTGTCTTTGTTTACTTGATGGTCGTCTCAAACACTTGTCTACATTTATTGTTCGAATTTATTGTATGGATACGGATTTATCAATTGTCCACAACTTGGTAGGCTTCTTTAGTTGTACTCCAAAAAAGCGGAACCTAGTCTAAGAAAAATTGACTCAAGCCAGTCTTTAGAAGCAAAAGATATTTTCAATTTTGAGAACTAGACTAGAGAAATTTGAAAATAGATACGTACAATTTCTTCAATATTCCTTAAGCTTGTCTGATAATAAGTTATCACTCGTGAGAACCGAATTCATCAAGTTTTAACTTATATGATGGAACAGATAGATAATTGATTTTTACTACCATAATCCAAACAAATTAATAATTATGAACGAATGTGTAAGTTACCAATTCTCAACTGCTACTTCTATACATGTAGTTTTTATGATAAAATCATTCACGTCCAAGTAATTTGAAACTCAATAGACATGTACTAAATAGTAATTAAGATAGATACAGCGAAAACAAAGATTTATGTACTTGATTCATTAGTTATTAATCATATTTGAACTATTACAATTATCGAATAGAAGAGACTTTTTAGAAAAACAATCGGTAGCATCGAGGGAAAAAAAGCAGATCGTGAATCCTGTGGAGCCATCAAGAGCTGCTTTCCCCCTTGGGTAGTGTAATGTTTTTTTTTTATTTAGAAAACACTTTCGCGTAATTTTCATTTTCATTATTTAGAGTGAACTACCGAACATGGAGGTGTTTTCATTAATACATTATGGTTTAATTGAAGAATATAATGATAAATTCGTATCTCTTGTTCGTCGTATGTTATACCTGGAAAAGTTAACTTTATATTTGCGTATCGCTTGTCCAAGTGTTTACATGGATCCGATTAGTCTTATAAGTGAATTTTCTGTGAATACGTCACGACTTCACTCATTCAACTTTTATCTTAGTACGGAGAACAATAAAAATGATTTGGCTCGTTCTTTATCCAATAATAATATTAAACAAAATTTTACGAATACAGGATATCAAGAAGTGTCGAGTATTGTTTCGTTTTCTGCTTGCACAGCTACACATCATGTTTTTACGCTTCCTTTTGAGTTCGTCAAGCTCCTGGGTATTGGTAATATATTTCCAAACATTGTATTCAAAAATGTCATCGAATTATGTGTGCGTGATATGGTTCCATTTGAACATGAATTCTTCTTACGAATAGCTCAAGCGTTTCCAAGATTACAACGCTTCTATATTAGCGATCTTTCATCGCAGTCACATAATTGGAAGAAATCAACTGACATCGTCGAACCCCATCAAATAGTTGAGTATCCTCATCTGACTTTTCTTGACATTACGAGAGTAAGCATCAAGTATGTTGAACAATTATTAGATGAAACCAAAACGCATCTACCTTCCTTAACTGAATTACATGTTCGATATGAAGATTTAAGAGTTGTAACAGAAGATTTCACACGAGAACTAACACGACGGAATTGTGCCAAAGTGACACGATTAAAAACTTGGAGAGAAATTGTTGGTTCGAAGGACTTTTACATTTATTTTCCTTTGCTGTAAATTGATTTTTATTTTATCCTTTTTGTAATACAATCGAAAAAAAAAGAACAGTTTATTTGCGACAATTGATCAATGAAATAACCGGTAGTGTTCATTCACATTAATAAGAATAGATAAAAAGGCACGATAAGTTTTTATGTTAATTATTAGTAATTATTTTCTTTATTTTCTCTTGCCGCTTGGTTTTGTATTTGAGCTAAAAAAGAAGCAAAAATTAGTATTTGGATATATTTGATGGAAGATATTTCATACTGATCTCTCGCTCTAACGTTTCATTGGCTATTAAATAGTCTTGTTTTTGTTGTTTTAAATCATAAATGCGTTGTTCAATAATTCGTTTTTCATCATCATGAAGATTGGAATTATTGAAATTACTTTGTTGTTATGACAACTCTCCTTCAATACGCGTTACTTCTCCGTTATTTCGCGCGATCTAAACAAAATAATGAGACTTATGATGAGATGCATTCGTAAACTATTACATCGTTCCGGATTGCTTGAATATCCTCCATGTGTTCTGAAAGGAAAAAGCGTATAAATGAGTTAAATTATAGCTCACGATTGATATATTGAAATAGGTGATACTATGCTACTGAAATACAAGGTAGATTTTTAGAGAAAAATCATGCATAAANGTGCTCCGTACTCTCATGATAATACGGTCCGTATTACTGCGCCAGATATTACGGCAAAATTTCGCCCGTAAAATAGTCGTAAAGTAACCGTCAATGGCCGTATACGGACCGTACTGTTCGACCGGGGCATATTTGATGGAAGATATTTCATAACTGATCTCTCGCTCTAACGTTTCATTAGCTATTAAGTAATCTTGTTTTTGTTGTTTTAAATCATGAATGCGTTGTTCAATAATTTGTTTTTCATCATCACGAAGATTGGAATTATTTAAATTGCTTTGTTCTTGGGATAGCATTCCTTCGATATCCGTTATTCTCGAATTGTTCAACGCGATCTAAACAAAAGAATGACGCTTATGACTATGATGTGATGCATTCGTAAACTATTACATCGTTCCGGATTGCTTGAATATCACCCATGTGTTCTGGAAAGAAAAAACTTATAAATGAGTTAAATTATAGCTCACGATTGATATATTGAAATAGGTGAGACTATGCTACTGAAATACAAGGTAGATTTTTAGAGAAAAATTATGCATAAACGATTCTCCAGCTTTTGCTGATTATCACTCGACCTCATGAAGGGAACGAAAGATTAAATGAAACATATTTGTATTAAATATAGAGAAAGAAAACGAACAATTATTTTCGAAAATATCTATTCTTTTTTTCTATTATGATACATTCTTTTTAAAGGCCATCGCAGAACAGAGCAACTTAGAGTAAAACCCTTTAACAGAATGTGCATATCACAAAATATAAAAATCTTGATAAAAGCCTTTATTTCTTTTGAATTTAGTATCCTTTTTTTCATTGCATTTCAGAAGAATATCACAATCAAACTCGATATACCACTAAAAGTATCGCATTTCTATGTCCATCTAGGAATCCTACATTATTTCGAATTCTAGTTATAAAAATAAATAGATATAAATAAAATCGTTTTCTTTCTGAAATAAAGATAAATAAAAGTTTTTCTTGAAACAAAAAGAATAATTTTGTAATAAATGAAAGATAAAACAAATAATAAAGAAACATTTGTTTTTTGATAGCTTTCGCTTAAATTTTTAGCGAGTACTTCACAAAAAGAAGTTAAACTAAGGATCATAACGAACTATCAAGAAGACATTTTTGCATATGCTTCTCTGTGTATTCGCTTGTTTCTTCAATCATTTTATACATGACGAAGTGATATGCGGGTAATAAGAAAGAATATCCATTAAGATATATTTTTGTTAGAATAGATCTTTTGTGTTTTTATCTGTCGAAAAAATCCTTTTCTATTGCTTATTTGATCTTAATTTTAGGAAGATAAAAGCAAAATAACTATTATGGCAAGAGCTATTCTCACTTCCCATAAACAATATTTTATCCTCATTAATACTATCACGTCGAGGATAGTTATGCTTGTCTGGCACATTTTATCATGATACTTGTATCGCGTTTAGGAATTTCGATTCGAGGGAAAAGAAAGAAAATGGGGAGAAGCGTAACAATAACACGTCTATGCCTGACAAAAATAGTAGCATAGAAACTTCAAATCCAATGTAAATTTGTGGTCTTCTGCTATAGCTTGTTGAACTACTTAGAGGCAATTTTCTAATATAAGATGAGCTTCTGTTCTAGAGAACGGCTGTAATAATTTCTCAAACTTGTAATTAAAAAACAGCTCTTGGTTTGGTTCTCGTTGTTGAAGTACATTTTCATTTTCATCTTCATCAACGTTTTCAAGAAGAAAATTATACAAGATTTTGATTTAAAGTAATTAATAAAAGTAAGATATCAATATGAACACTTCCGAATGGATCAGAAAGGCTTTGCACGACTGGGAATGTGTGAATGAGATTTTGCCGCGTCGTAAAATATGCTGAAGATTACAGACGACAGAAAGAGCACGTAATAATGTGGAAATCACAGAAGTTTTTCATATTCTACAATGAACGCCTTTGCTTGTTTTATAAGACACTTATATTACATCATTTGGATCTATCTCTGTAATTCGAATATGAATTGACTTGTCTTAGAATGCCACTATCTTCAGATTGTATGTTATGAGTTAAAAACAATACGTAAGCTACTGTGAGCAGCTGACCTTATGTTATATACTTACGACTATTAAGTGAAAGAGAAACAAATCACACCACTAATTTCAAAGTGAATTCGAATGAAAAGTGATAAGATATATCTTGCCCTACATTTTTAATGCTATACTTCAGCGAAGGAGCGTTATTTGATCAAATGTTTCGTTAAAGCTAAGTACTACAACACTGACCTAAATCATTTGACTGTTCAGAATGTTTCCTAGTCGATGATGCCCAATGGAAAAACTTTTTTCTGCTACCTACTTTGGAAATAGCGATTACGCAAATCAACTTTTGCAAAAGTAATCTAGAGGCATTAGAGTAGGTTTAGAAAAACAACTTTTTGTTTTTCATCAGTGTTCCATGACTTATGGCCAATTATATTCGTGCTTTTTGTAAGTTCTTAATTAATACAATGAATATCATTTTCTAGTCTATTTGAATGAGTCATACAATTGGAAAAACAATTGGGATAGTACTTTGTTGATCCCTATTTTGTCGAATTAAATAATATTTTTCAGTTGTATTAGTGTCGTTTTTCTCATGAGTACTTAACTAGTTATTAACTTTAAATATCTGTGAAAATTTTTGTTAATATTATCAAACCACAAGATACATACTCAATCAATACATTGTAATTCTTGATTTCTTGCCACGATCAGTGTGCTATACTTACGATCTTTTAATCTGATAAACCACGAGCTTATCTCTGACCTTTCTAAACTAAGTGATGATCTAGATGACATAATTTCGAAAAGCTAGGGGCCTATTTTGCAACAAGATATCATTCATACATTGTGTTTAATACCAAATATTGAACTTTCTTCTTTAACACAAGCATCAGGAGAGATTCGATTCATCAAAGAAAATCTCGAATGTAACACGTGGTATTAATTATTATTACTATTAGAAATAAAATATTTTACATTAAAAGAAATATTGGAAAAATGTTTTTTATTAAATAGTTCAGAGTATATTGCATGGTTGATCATCTTATTTTAATGCATACTGCTTGATTATATGCATGATGGTATTCGGTATAGGGGTGGCACTTTAACTTTACTTTAAAAATTAAAGTTTAAAGTCAATTTTAAACTTTAAGATTTAAATTTAAAGTATAATACTTTAAAACTTTAACTTTAATCAAAGTAGTGTAAAAATAAGAAGTAATTTTTAGATCGTTATGTACGTTCCTATATGGTTTTTACAGTAACTTTAAACTTTAAACTCTGTTTATTAAAGTTTAAAGTTACTCTAAAAACCACATAAAATTGCACATAAAGAGCTTAAAATTATTTTTCATTCTTACAGTACTTTTATTAAAGTTAAAGTCTTAAAGTATTATACTTTAACTTTGACTCTTAAAGTTTAAAGTTGACTTCAAACTTGATGCACGTTTTTTTTTAAAGTTTAAAGTTAAAGTAGCCCCCCCTATACCGAATACCATCATGCATATAATCAAGCAGTATGCATTAAAATAAGATGATCAACNTTTTTTTAATTTTAAATTTTAACTTGCCCCCCCCCCCCCCCCGCCTAATTCGGTACAACAATAGTATGTACAATAGATCGGTGCTCTATCGCCAATATGACCAGAACCCTAATAACATAATCAAACGATTTGAAAAATCATTGAAAACGTTTCGTACGAAATTAAAGCTTCTCTTGAACTGTAACGATAAATATTTGCAGGATTTCAAGCATCTGAACATCATGATGAAAACTTATATGACATTATATATGGAGCAAACAGAATGTTTAAGACAAAACCAACAATTAAAATAAGGAATGTAACAGAGTAAATGCAGATGTCAAGCAAAAGTGCAATTGATAATATAAAAATCCATGAAGGTGAACAGACCAATGAGCATAAGATCGAATAAAAATGCGAATATTGTTGTAGTCAACGAATTATTGACATGGTACACAAAGCAGACGATAGACAAAAATTGTTGATTTTATTTTGAAGTCAAGCCTTTAGATAATCGTTAGTTGTCAACAACCACATTTCAGAAAAAACTTAGATTCATAGATAAAATATTCATATCTCAATATATTCAGTTAGTGTACAAAGTTGTTTTCTTTTAAAAAACAGTTCAATGTTCTACTATCACTTTTTATTTCTTTTATTTAATAAAAAGTAAATAAATTATATCCATTAGCGTAGTAATCGTATTTTGTTTCGATTATCTAATCGAAAATGATTGTTTAATACTTTTGACTCAATTATTTTTTTCCAAACAATACCGATATAGGCTTAGTTGTATTCAAAAATTAAAAATTCTACATTCTAATAAAGCTAGAAATTTCCTATTATCCAGCACATTGATCGGTCGTCATATGTTTTTTGTATGGAAAAAAAAGAACTCGAATAGATATTAAATGCGTCTTCAGTTGAGAAAGATCGTGTATGTGTAGAAAGGTGTCTTTCTGTCATACTTTAGTTTAGTGACAGTAGCAATATAGTTTTATATATTAGATTAAATAGAATGGCAGTACTTAGAATTGTTCATAATTCTACACGTTTCTATCCTAGGTTTTTTTCCTCAAATATTGAATTATAATATAATGGCAAAGCCGGTGCAATTTTTAAGACGACTATCATAAGTAAATTTTCTATTATTTTCTTCGTTTCTATTTGAATTTTAGTGTTATCTGAGAAAAAAATTTGAACGTGCAAATACAAGTTTTGTTAGAAGTTGAATTTTCCTCTGATCCTGAGCTTAGGAATAAAAAATAAGAATATCAAGTAATTTAGACTTTGTCATCGAGTATGCCTAGCTGTTATTTTCGTCATAGGTTGGAATGCGTAAAAAAACGAATGAGTTATGAAGGTCAGACGTATGAAGAACCGATTTTCATCACTTTAGTGCTTTCTAGATGAAAGAAAAACATAAATACTTGTTAACTTTACTGTGTTAATAAAATAAAAAGTTTTTCTTAAAAAAACTTCTTTTTTTTACAAACTGAATCATCAATTATTTCTTGCTTTGGTAGAAAAGCCATGTAGTCAATGCTATTTCGTTTTTTACTTTTATTGGTCGCAACGTACCAAAAATAGAAGCGGTAGTAAACAGTTATTTTCAATATTGTAAACAAAAGATTGTGAACAAAAAAGCAATAAAAAAAACTCGTGTCATACTTGCCAGTGTGTACTAATTAATTTTGTGTCTACTATAATCCATTTGATTTATTCTATCACTACAAATGTTATAGAATTCCAAATAATAACGTGAGCTACTCTAGATTATGAAAAGATGTTCAGAATTCTGTTATTTCGTGTTCGGTAACCTTTGAATTAAAAACACATCTTGACGTCTCCAGTCGCTTCATCTATACGAAATATACTAAGATGAATATCGATAACAATACCAATCCTTAGAAGAGCGAGCGACGATTCTGAAATTTATTTATAATTCACTTGAATTATTAGACTTATTATTGGAATAGTTGTAAATGACTGTTTTTATTGCATTCGCAACAAATTTAGTCAATCAAAATGAATTTCTTTTATTTTTGAAATTCTAAAGCAACACTTGAAGTTTACTTATCGTTCAGTCTTGACATGTATGTTCAATGTACTCATATGAATATTGCCGGGTTTCGATGAAAAAGTTTTTATCTCTATAAATCACGTCAAAGAAAAACGTACAGATATAATAATTCTAAGTTGATGATCAATATAATATAAAATCATGGTGATATTTCGTTAAATGTGAATGTAGCTAAAGTTGATCATTGACAGTTAAATGAAACGTACAACAAATCTGTTTGGTTGAATTACTATCTATTCTTACTATTCTATACTTATCCTTGCTTATATTGGCACTGGTCTCAGTCTTTTGTAGATTATCGTTGTTTTTAGGTATACTGTGAATATTGACTTTCAACAGTCTTAGCTGATTTTCTGAGACGACTCGATCTTATTGGTAAAATTTTCATGATCATAGAATAAAAAAAGGGAAATAAATTTTGCGTTTAAAGCATTGTGCATGGTGTACTATTTTTTAACATAAGCTCACTCAAAAATCTTGAATTTTATCATAAAAATAATGAACCGTGCATCTCTTATTTTGATATGTTTATTGTTATCTAAAAAACTTGTCTCATCTTTTGCCCTGCAGTTAGAAATCTAGAATTATAATTAGACTCCCCTGTTGTAAGTAGATATTTTTTAATCCTACTAGCAGTAAGTTTTCTTTTGGACAAGAAAAGAAGCGATACGATTAAGAAATTTCACTCTCTCTCTCTCTCTGTCTCTCTCTCTCTCTTCTCAATTTAACCATTTCTTTTGACTTTAGAATCAGCTCAGTTTATCAGAAGTGTTATTTTTTCATTAAAATTATCCATAAGTGACAAAATTTGCTTAAGATTCTTCTTGCTGCTATAGTATTCGATGTACATGATGACGCTAACTTTTTAAACGTTCGACTATTTTCCAGCAGTGAAGCAAAAAATGGCAAATATATAAATCTATATTCGTCTGAAGTAGTTTTCTCCGTGAAACCCATCAAGAAAACTTGATTCAGTATATCATAATGTCAGAATGATTGTTTTAAGGTTACAATAAGGTCTATACACTGTGTTGTCATCATTCGGTTTATGAAAAGTTATTACTATTGTTTATCGGCTACTTGACTTTAAATTTTCATTACACATGCCATTCGATAATATTGAAGACAATCCACAAAGTCAAATGAATGTTTCGATCGTTGTTAATCGATCAATCATTTTAGAAAAGTTTTCTATTTAGTGTTACTATGTATTTACATGACATTATCTAACTAAATTAGAAGCACAAACTGTTTGTCAATGATCAATTCTCAATGGGTTACGCAAACAATATTCATAAAATTAAAGTGTTTTGTTCGATATTATTTTAACATGATAATCGATGTTGTACTTTCGTCTCAATTGATGGAGTAGTGTTCGATTACAAGGACACATCACTGTTTTATCACCATCAATAATACCTTTAGATGACCATGGTCCATTCTCATTGATGATTTCTTCTGGCCATGTATTGATACACCAAAAACTATTCTTTTCTGATCTCTCAGTGGCTGCCATACAAAACTGTTGATCTTGCTCACACATCTCAGTGAACAATTGTCCATCTGATGCTAAATTTTCTCTCGGATGTACTGGTATTGTAAATGCATTCAAAATTAGTTGTGCTGCTTTTCTAATCAATTGAACTACTATTTCTCTTTTAATACCTAACGGTCTTTCATTAATAGGATAGTAAAGTCCCTTAATATACGGTGTGCCAGCAGTGACATATTGTTCCAAAAATGATGTGTACGTTTTTGTGATGTTTTTCTGCTTTTTATAGCCTAAACCTCCAAGATTTATATTCACAGATCCATCTGGAAGGAAGGTCTGATACATTTGCCCTGTGCCAGGTCCTGTAATATGAATGTCCATATTTTGTAATAATTGCAAATGGGCCATCATTTTACTTTTACTGATAATCGTTTTCGATTGTATTATATGAGTGCTAAACTGAGATTTAGCTTCCTCACGAGCTACAATGAGAGGATAGCTAGTGTAAGTGACGTGAACAAGTGGCCAACGCAACTTTTCTCCATTTTCTGTAGTTTGATTCTTGTTGGCAGCAGTGTATTTGTTGATTTCATCGATTGCTGCTTGAATTTCTATTTTGTCATCATCAGTAAATCGTTTGTTATGAATCACATAAGCTTTAAGAGGCCGTCGCAAATACTGTCTTTCGAACGAGTGATTCTTTCTGATAGTAGGAGGAGATAATTTATGCTGTTTGTACATTCGATCTCGAAAAAGCTTTGACCCATTCAATTCGATTCCACCGGGTAACTGAAGATTCGATTGAAGGCAACGTTGACACATATTTCCGCTACCCATCACGATTTCTTGAAACGCAAACCATCTTCCAGCTGACATTGTTTCCAGTACACTCGCATTTATGGTGTCGAGTCCAGCAAAAACATTATAAACATTTTGACTAAACGAATATTTACCATTGTCACTCATAGTGTGAAGTAGAATCCGAAATGGTTGAAGATGTTTTGGCTGAAAACGAATTAGAGCGACATATGCTGGGTAGAGACCATCGAAAAGTGCATGTCCAATATTCGATAACCAAGGTTGATCGAAATAAACGGTTGTATTTGGAATCACGGTGGGATTAATTTTATGACTAACAAATTCTTCGAGATCAATATAGGAGTAAAAACGCCGACGATTGGGATTAAACGGCGACATGATAAATGCGCCAATACGTACCTCTGGTAATGGAAATGCCATTTTCTTTGTCGTAAGAATCCAAAATGTTCTTTCGTTGTAGTACAAGTTTTTAAAGAGACATGACTGATTGTGAAAATGGCCGATACACTGAAAACTAGTTTCTAGGTTATGATTGTTTTGAAGAAGTAATCTATATGTTTGAAACAATGTATCATTGGACAGTAAGTGATCGATTTCTTGAGACGAATCTTTATGAGATGACAGAGTGAATTTGAACGGTAGATTGTTCAAATTTAATAGCCGATTCTGCGTGGTGATATTCGTTTGGAAGTCTCTTATTAATGTAATCACGGTGACAATTAGACCAAAAATAGGCAATATATACATCACTCGTACATTTTTCGATGCCATCGACATATTTCTCATCAGCATCAATACAGTTTGCAAATAACTCTATCACCTACTGGTGTGCTCCAATAGCTGAAAATATAATTGGGAAACAAGTTCGAGCATACCGAGTGAAATAATGTATCGTTACTAACTTATATATTTCTTGTTCAAATAATGACAACAGAGAGATTGACAATGTAAGGGTGAATATATGTAATATAATGAAGTTTGAGTAAAGAACTTTCACTGGATTGGAAATAACATCATCAACTTAACACTTACACTAACATTGCTTCGTAGTCATGAATTTTAGTAATCGACTCAAGCTCTAGATATAGACATCATCAATGATGTTACTAGAAAAGCATCGGAAAAAATTCAAAAACCATTATATTATTTGTCATTTTTTGACTCACTCATGACTATCTTTTATGAATACCAACTTGACTTGACTTGTTATTTATGGTATATAAAATTCGATGTCAAACTTTCGTTAGGAATAATGTAAAGGGTACGGGATATATTATCGTGCTGTGTGTTTTCATTCTGTTTTCATCCAGCATACAAACTGAATCCTTTTTCAGCTTTGACAAACAAAAAAAAATGATTTAATCGTTTCAGGTTTGTTTGTTTTTCGAAAATGAATGAGAAAGTTGTGTGCACATGAGAGTTTTGTGTTCTTCAAAAGATTTAACGTGAAAGTCGTAACTCAGGGCAGAAATCTTTACATTCAAATCGTATTATGAAAGAGAAAAAATGTTATAAAAAGGCGAATGAAAAAGAGGAAAATAGACAGGTGTCCTTTGCTTTTACTTTACTTTTCATCGCAAAGCTATTAGGCGACTGCTATTTATTTTATTTAAAGTTCTTCCTTTCTTCGTAGTATCAGATATCTGCGATCAGTTTGCTGTTTTTCGAAGATTTTGATAATATATATATATATATATCAATAGTAGAGACTTGCCACCATGGAACGATCAGCTTCTACAATGATGTAAAACGATGTTTATATGTGCTTTCTGTACGATTTCTAAAGAAATCGATTACTTTTGAAAAGCGTTTTTATGATTGATTTAAAAATAGATATATTTTATATATAATTAGTGCTTTCTTTTATTGTTATACATGCTCTAAAGATCGTTTCAAATATTGTGAAATAAATTGTACATAATCATTTATCCTTATAACATGAGGAAATCGATGAGAGCCTCCAAAAATAATTCGAAATATTTTTAGGAATTAATTCGATATTACTTTACATATTCATATGATCATATTTTAATCATACACCAACAGGCAATATCGATCTAGTTTAGTTCAATACTTGAATATTTTACCGTGCCATTCAAGTTTTTAGGATAGACCTGTTCTATATCGAATATTTCTGTTGAATATCGTAGCATATTAGAGAAAAAGAATTGCTTAAATTCAATGAAAATGTAATTCACTTAATCGAAGTTAATACGAATCAAATTCAGATTTAAATGAACAACCTAATTGCATATCCATTTTGAAAAATCTTATTATTTTCATTGCGTACCTAATGAAAATTGTCATAATTTGGTAGGATCGTCAGAAATTTCATATCATATATATTTACACCTACGACTGATCGTCAGTCGCATGATGTTAGTTGTCGTTAACAATAAATACTAAGATGAAGACTTGATAGGCATATCGAATGGATAACATCGTTGTTATATCGTTATGGATCAAAAGCTTGCTTTTGTTCATTTGTTCAAGTTAGTACCGTCGTTTTCTTCTTTGAGAACAAAATGAAGATATCATCGGTTTGTCTTACTATTTAATTCATAGATACAAGTTTTGTGTACTGATGTACGGATTTCTTTCTCTTTCAATGTAGTACACCAACACCAACGCTTTTGAAAAATAATGAAACTCTGCTATTTGAAATAGATTATTTAAAGGTTTTATGCGGAGAATATTCTATTAGGAAATTATTTAAAATTTAATCTAGCTCATTGACATCGTTCTCGTCCATTTTTAACAGTAAGTTCCTTAAAAAATGTTGTCAAAGTTACAGGAAATGCATGATAATAATTACAACAATGTTTGTATAATAATCGTTATACAAATGATTCATCTGTATAATGTATATTTGAAACTTTGTTTAGATTGTAACGCAACATTTGAGCATTTCAATAATACTGCGCTTTTCATTATAATGTTTGCCATCTAATTATGTTCACAAGAATATTTAGATCTTCTGATTAATTCATTTCTAAAATATGTAATAGAATAATGCAAACGTGATTAATCATAATTGCAAATAAATAGTTGAAAAAAAAAGCGTTGGAAAAATAATAGATTTTATCATGATAATCAATATTGTAAAGGATGTTTTTCCGAACCACTTTCTTTGTGATCAGTGTAGGACAAGACACAAAATCCATTGAGTTTGAATTAACGTGAAATGGTTCGTTTGAATTTTACTCGGACTAAGCGTCATGGAAAATGTCATTTTACAAAAAAGCAACTCTAAATATACAGTAAGTTGGAGATGTAGAGCGCTTACAAAAAAAAGAAACTATTCTCTTAAAATTGATTAACTACAGTTTCTAAAAGTTTTCATTGAATCTAAAATATATTGTTTGTTGCGTTTGAAATCGTAGATCTAAATATTGCTTCCTGAGAAATGATATTATTTGCAACTGCAAAGAATGTTTATCAACGTAGTCACACATGTTCTTTAATAATTTAACATAATATATTTCGATGTTTTTTGTCTATGTAGAAGTTTCTACCGAAGTCATTATTAAGATGTACGCACGAATTTTCTCAGTAGAACTATTAAGTTGTGCTATATTCTATGGTTAGAGCGTTTTAAATCATTTAACTTATAATAATTACAAGACAATTATTTCTGTTTTCGTTTTATGTATGAGTTTTGGCATATTACAAATTGCCATCTTCTCCTACCAAAATATAGTAGCTGACACGTCATGATTAATATGATTCGAAACTGATGTTGGTCTTCTAGGATTAGTTTATGAGAATTTCACTCAAGTTAACGAACAAATCATATCAAAGTCTATACCTCACAATAACCCATTAGAACTTACCGATAGTTTCTTTGTAAAGTACAAAGTATACAGAGAATACGTAATCAAATATACACAAAGTCTGTGTCCCTTGAAAGTCGTCGAAAGAGTATCAGTGATGGAAAAACAAAATATTGTGTAAAAGATCAGATGGCTTGTTACGAAATCGATGCAATCGTTTTTTTCACATTTTAGAATCGAAATGTACTTTATCCTTGCACTAAGCCATATTTTTTGTGCTCCATTAATATCATCAATATTGACTCTTCTCATATGTCTGCATTGATATTTTTCTGTTTTATCAGTCAATCATTTAATTCGCCTATGAATCGAGCTAAATTATATAACAGTGACCTGACTGAAATTCTGCATATATATATATACGGATAGATGAATGCAGAAGAGTATCTCAATTCGGTATCGCATACAATTCAATCATGTTTTCATTGACCATTGCTACTATTGTTCTCTTCGCTGTTAGCAGTATTTCACACGCAGGTAAATGCCCAACAGTACCTACACAAAAGGATTTCGATGCATCTAAAGTAAGTTATTTTTACCAGGGATTACTGCGAATAACTCATATCTATCATTGCTCGGACATTATTTAGTATCTTGGCCTTTGGTATGAAGCCTACCGAAACACTATTATCTTTGAACTCGGCTCTAAATGTGTCAATGCTACCTACACAGCAAAGGACGATGGAAGTGTTGGTGTCTGGAATCAGGCAATAAATATGTTTGGCAAATACAGTAGCATTAAAGGTTCGGCTAGAGTAAAAAATGCAATGGAACCTGCAGCACTCGAAGTTAAATTCGATAATCAAAGTAAGCAGATATTTTTTTTTGTTTTCAAAAGATCAATTCTATTATTCATTTCTCTCTCTATAGATCAAGTAGGCTCCTACAATGTTATTGCTACTGATTATGAAAATTATTCTCTTGTCTATTCATGTAAAAATATTCCCGTCTTTGGTAAATGGCAATTTATTTGGTTTCTTTCGTAAGTATTCGAGTCTTTTTATCATGCATCTCAAATGAATATCTTGATATGATATATTTTTAGACGAACCAAAACTTTAGCACCATCAATTGTTGATAATTTGAACAAGATTCTATCGAACTATGGCATCAAATCAAATAGTATCTCGCAAACACACCAAAACTGCTAATGCGCGATACAGCCTAGTTTTTTATAATTTTTATTCAAAAATTATTGAATAAAAAATATGCAATAAGTCGATATCATCTTTTTCGATTGTCACAGAGTAAAGAATGTTTTGTTTTTTATTAGAACAACAATAATTTACCACATCCACACTATTGTTGTAGCTGGTAAAATAGAATGCTATTGCTTACATATCATAATCTGTCATCTCCATCTTAGTCGTACATATCTTTTTATTCAAGGTAGTTTTGAGTTCTCTTTGACTTGAACAGAAATGCACCACTCCTACTAGTTTTCAACAGTAGTATGACAATTATTTTCTATTTGAGAATCATAAATAAATGAGAAAACATCGGATTCGCATCCGATTGTTATGTGTACTGCACAAACTGAGGCGATTTATATATGTTGTGAATAATACTGAGAAAATTGTTTTTTTGAAAAAAGCCGGGGACCCCCCCCCCCCCACAGGGATGGTCTGGTCAATAACGACAATTTTTTCGATAACTCAGCCATTTGTTGACGGATCCTTCTCTTTTTCGAACACGACTGAGGTATTGATGAGATCATTCTATGTAGAAAATGTCAAGACAACTGTATGAGGCTTTCAACAGTTACCGTGTTAACGGCCGGCCGGACACTGACCGAATCTAGGGTGTACTCACTTTTTGAGTACACAAAAACCGATGAAATTTGAAAATACTTTAACCCTAAACCATGAGTGTATTTTCACAAAAAAAATATTACGAAAAAATAAAACAGATTGATTAAGGCACCGCCGTTAAAAATTTTCACAAAATATCGCAAATAAGTTCTCGTTAGATTATCACATTAATATTAATAATAATAAAACTACGTATAAAAGTATTATTATTTCTTTCTTGGCTGTTGCTGTGGTTGTTGTTGTTGTTGAGTAAGACGTTGATATTCAGCTTTAGTTAATTCAATATCAAGTTTCGAAATTGTATGCATCAAACTATCACGTTCACCACGTAAAACAGATATTTCAGTTTTATTACTACTTAATTCTGAACGTAATCGTTCATTTTCATGGCGAAATAGTTCTAATTCCTGTAACTTCCCATCAATATCGTCCGTAATACTTGATTGTGCAGATGATGGAACGATTTGTTTTTTATCATCTAAATTAAATATTTTAACTTCAGTAATAAGTTTTCAACAAAAAAAAACTTCGATGATAAGATTTGCTAAGAAATCTTATCGAAGATTTTTCAAATAAAATATCAAAGCTTTTCTGAATCGATCTCAAAACTAACGGGTGCGGCAGAATAAATGACCGAATAGTATTTTGTCAATAAATTCTTCATTTTACACTTTTTAGTCTTGAAATTTTTCGCAAAAGATCCGCCATTCAATTCTCTACAAGATTTGCATTAAGTCGTTTTTTGTACAAAGCGAAATAGAAATACAAAAAAACGAATACTCAACATGTTCAGAAAGACCTACTTTCTAAGCTATTTTAAAATTAAATTTCAGAACATGTTTTAGAATATAACAAGCAACACAACAAAAATCAAAATGTTCTTGAACATTTTCAAAGTTGTTTCTTCTTGTGATGCAGCTAAAATTTCGTTCAAATAAAATTAAAACCGAAAAATCTCATTTTTTTAAAATCCTATTCAAAATGCTTCAAATGTCATTTAGCTTCGCCAGCGGAATTGAAGGAGCGAATTTTAGGGCAGCTTTCTCCTCTGTATTTGGCACAGTAAGCATGCCCCATCAAAATGAAGAAAACCAGAAGGCGAAAGATGCTGCTTTGGCATTTTTATGAGTCTTTTTGCAGGAGCTTCGATACTACAGAACAAGACAACTAAGTTCTCCAAAATTTGAAAAAGAATATTATCATTATATATGGAAAGGCTGCGCAAAGAACTTTTTCAAATAATTATCAATGAATAGAGTTTTTCATGGCCTACAAAATGCTTGTATCATCTTATGTTTGTGATCACTAGTCAACAAAAAAAATCTAAAAGAACGATTTTTCAGCTAAGAAAGTAGATCCTCTTGAACATGTTGAGTATTCTTTTTTTTGTATTTCTATTTCGCTTTGTACAAAAAACGACTTAATGCAGATCTTGTAGAGAATTGAATGGCGGATTTCTTTGCGAAACATTTCAAGGCTAGAAAGTGAAAAATGAAGACGTTATTGACGAAATACTATTCGGCCATTTATTCTGCCGCACCCTTTAGTAGCGGATTCATTTTCAACTTTGAATACGCTCGGAGAAGATTAGTAAGAATAAGAATTGAAATTTTTAATGTTAAGTTTCCTTTGAAAATCAGTCAAAACAAATGATTATCGACTTATTTCTTACCATTATTAATCGTCTTTCGAATAAGTACTTTTCCATCGATTTTTCGAAGCAAATTCATACATTCGATAATCATTTCTATGGGTGGTTTCGTTTGAACAACTGTATCTACGGTTAAGAATTCATGCAGCGGCTAAAAGTAAAATAAACTTAACGGTTTATTGTTGTCAAGACACTAGAGTTTCATGTTTCCTTCTTGAATATATCCCGGTTTGTAACTTCCTTTTAAGAACAGTCTTTAAACAGTTATGGTAATAGTTTGGCGTGCACCTACAGATCTAAGGCACTCACTTCAGAACAGAAGGGAATCAAAAGATCTGAAACTGTGCAGTCGAAACTAGAAACTAAGTTTTCGCATATTGGTCTTGAGAAGAATTTTACTACTGCTTGTTATTTTTGAAAAGCTCAAATTACAGGATCTCGACAATCATTAGCTAAGGATATGAACTCTGTTCAAGACATGAAAGAAACTTATCAGGTTTTGTCGTAGGACAGAAAACGAAGATAACATTCATACTTTAAGTGTTATCTGCACATTATTTAATTGAATTTCTATTGGAATAAGTTTCGGTGGAAGGTTTTCTCTAAGAATTCTTTCTTCAACTGTAAATATTTCTTCAAGATTTCGTGAGAGTACATCGATGGCGTGACTAGTTATCACTAGTAAGCGATCTTGCAGATGTATGGTAAGAGTTGGCGGTGATTCTTTACTCTTGGGAAAATCAAGACGAAGATTTATTGGTGGAACATTTTCATTATTAAGTTCATCTATAAATGAATATGAGAAGAATTGAATTATAGTAGATAATTAAAATAAACCTGGGCTTTCATTTTCAAACAATTTCGGTTTAATTGCATCAAGTTTCAATGAAGAAAATTCATCGACGCGTAAATATTTAACATTACATGCAATAAACATTTGTTTATCATTATTCTTTCCATGGTCTTCGGTTATACAAATATTGATTTGATTTAATTTAACGAATACTCCATCAGCCTATATCAAACGGAGAAAACAATTTCTTTCTTTTTTTTTTTCATTTTCGTATAAAACATACAGATTCTAATCCTCTCATATTAACATAATTTTTTCCAGTTAAACTAATAGAATCATCATCTAATTCAATGCGTGCACTTTTTTGCTGTTGTTGTTCTTCAAAATCACTATTAAATACACTTGCATCAATATCAGCATCTAATTCTTCATTCAAATCCCATTGTGAGGAAGTTTCATCACTATTATCACTCATATTCATAGACGATGCTATGGATGAACCTCTTGAACCTTTTGAAATCATCTCTAATCCACGCGCAAAACTTCCTTCAAATTTTGATTTCTTTTGTGCTGATAAATCAAGAGTTTTATTGGTAATCGGTTTTTCTATTTTCATTGGACTAAGAGGAATAGCTACTGGTGTTGTTACTAAATCAACGATGGCACTTGTATATGATGTATCACGCTTGATAGGTTCAATATCAGTTTCAGATAAACTTGATGGAGTGGGTGTAGGCAGATTAATAATTGCATCTTCAACACCATCGATAACAGCAAGTGTAAATGTCGCCGGAACAGTTACACAGATCGTTATTTTTATATCATCAGAAGAAATGTTTAATGCGAGTTTTTGTTTAATTAAATGAGTTTGATTTTTATTTCGTTCAAGTTCATCAAGAAAAATACCTAATTCATCCACTAGTTGCATAATAAATGTGTATTGTTTTCGAGAAATTTTCAATATAGCTGGAATTTCGAGAATGCACAAAGCATTTAACCATGAATCTAATCAATAAACAAAACAGGACTTGCGCAATATTGAACGATATGAATAATCTATTACTTTTTTCAATTTTATCAAGTGCAATCCAACTTGTGATGGATAAAGTGTCAGCCATATTTTGTTTTGCAAATCGAACAGAATCTGATAACGATGATGATGGCGTAAAGTCCAGATAAACATTTTCAACATTTAAATGCCAAATATCATATTTTGCAGACTATGAAAATACAGACAACATAGAATGTTTCTTTGAAAAATGAATTGTTTTCTTTTGTCAGAATTAAAGATTATTTAGAGAGTTTTCTTTTCTATATATTGTTTTTTGATAGAACTAGTTAATATTAAAACATATAGCATAGTAAATATTTTCTTGTGAGAGAGTCGTTTCATAGTTTTCTTTTAGGTATGTTCAGTAATTAAAATTAAAATTAAAATCAACAAGAAAATTATAAATTCTTCGAGTCACTTCGTCTTGATCGTTTATTTCCTATTTTGCATTACTCGCCTAACAAATTTTCATTATCTAAAGTATTTCTCTTGTTATTGTATTCCAGAATAGTTCACTCGAAGCAACACCAATAAATTTAATATCAGCAACTTGAGCAATGCTGATCACTCGATGATCAACCGATAGAACACAACAGCCGAGAAGCTTTTTGCTATAAGAATTGAACTGACTAACTAAAATATATTTGATCTATGCTGTTTATACAATATTATTCCCTTTGTATTTTACTGATATGCAATGAATATCAGTCAATTCTACTGTAAAAAGAACATAGAAGAAAAGAAGATTAATTCAACGGAGTAGAAAGATTTTTAGAACATTGCTCACTTTTTTCAAAGAATCAGTTGTCATTGTATAATAAGTGTGAAGTGCGGTACTAGCCGATTTTGCTTCTGGTAAATTGCCAGTCTTTTGACTTAATGGATTATTATATAAATATGTATCATATGGATGTTTTTCAAACAATGGACTTAATCGACTTGTTGTCTCATTTGAAAACGGCCATTGAGTTTGTTGAAAAAAACTCGTTTGTTTAAATAATTCTAAATCTTTCTCAAGTTTATCGCGATTACTTGTTGGTTCTGTCCGAGCATTTGTAATTAAAACTTTTGAAATATTCATTTCAAGTACATCATATTGTTCTTGATTCAATACTTCATTCTTTGATGATGTATCAGAGGCTTGATTTTTATCAGGTTTAGTTTCTTGTAATTTACGTGTTTTAGTAAATATGTCCGAAATGATAACAATCTAAGCATAGATCTTCACTAAAAAAACAATAGAAAAATCGAAAAATTCAGCATACTCTAGGCAACATCGCTTCTAATCTAATTGCAATGTGTTCAAAGTCGTTCGTTGGTCCATCAGTTTTTAATACACCAGAATTATCCTATGAAAAATATAAGGTTATTTTCTTGATTTTAACTAAATTACTATCGTTATTGATAATGTTGAAACAAAAGCATCAAGCCAACTTATTGTAGAAAAATCAACACGAATTACAAGAGGCATTATGTGAATATACAAATCACTATTTGGTACTATGAGAAACAAAGACAATACATTTGCATTCCTTTACACAAAAAAAGTCTTTTATTTGATTTTACCAGGAAATGAATATGGTGATGGATAATAGTATTCAGTACGTTGTACATTTATAATACCTAAACTGTCTGGTAAGTGATAATATGTTTTATCGGATGAGATTAGTGGTCGACGACGTTTGTGTTGCTTATCCGAGTTTAATGAAACAGGATAGAAAATAAAATCGTCGATATTTAAGATACTACACGATTCAAATAAACGAATTTGATTTGTACGAAGAGCTTTTTCGAATTTCATAGCTGAAAATAAATCATCGCGGCTTTTCTTCTCTCGTTGTCACGTACAAGTTTAAACTTACATGTTTCATCATTTGATACAGAAGATTTAGCCGTACTGAGTTGTTCATACCATTCTTCATGTAATCTATTGATCCATTCCGTACGATTTGTTGATTGAATTTCGCTATAATTTATCCAATGTTTTCTTGATGATCCAAATTCATGATATGGATAATGATCGATAGATAAATTTGCAATAGTCATTTGAAGTGCACCGTTTTCGACTAATCGATCAGCTAAAATAGAATCATATCTTTGATAAAATATAAAAAAGAAAATGAAATTCATTATCTTTGTACCCAGCTTATCTGAATCGGCCATCATATGCAAATCTAATCGTTTAACATTGAAATGTAATGATGTTTCAACAACATCGTATCGAGTAAATGGATCATTTGCTTGTTGCTCAGAATTTACTGAACTTGCCTGTTCGTTAATTCCTGTTCTTGACGGTTTAGCTTGAAATATTGGTGATTGTTGTTGTCGATCTAATTTCTAAGCAAAACAAAAAAATAATAAAAGCCTTATTTTTAAAATAAAATAATTTTGTTCGCAAGATTTTTTCGATAGAGTAAAGCAAATGACATCAGCTATCCTTGAACGAATTATTAGTTGATAACTGTTAAGAAATTTTTGGTAGAACATATTGTAAAACGAGTGTTCAGGGATATCGGATAGAAATTCACACCTATTCTTCCATCTGATCGTCGCCACAAACTGTGATAGAATCGATCTAGAAAACACTTTCACCATGTTTCACATTTTAATTCCACAAGAGTCAGGTTTACCACTTTATATTCGTTTAATTACATAAACTCTTCGTTGAGGCTTGAATTCTAAACTTCTCATTGTTAAATATAAACCCCTCAAACTTTTGTACAGAATTCTCTTTTAAGCAACAGACTTTCATATGAGATTAAATTACAGTGGTTACCTCCAGAGTTGCTATATAAAAAATTTTCTGGTACTAAACGCTTCTATCTGTGATTGTAACGATAAAAAGAGTGAAGAAAAACAATTGCCATTTTCGTCATTCTAGTTATCAAACTTCGTGAGATGAAATTTCTAAGTATATTGTACAGTAAATATAGATGTTGATAAGACAACTTAGCTAACTAACATTATCATTTGTATGGTACACGATGAAGAAGAAGAATATGTGCAATTATAGGCGAACAGTATGGTCACAGTGTCCATCAATCATGTTGTAAAACAGCACGGAGATTAACTCGACTCTTAGTACAACTCCTGGTGTTGCCTTTTGTAAATATACATATGTAATATTCTTTTCAGTTCTATTTTCAATGCGGCACACAGCGAGCCTTTATTCTGTTGCTATAGAAAATTGCTCATGTGTTTTGTAAATGAAGTGCTCTCTCTCCTTACATGACTTCATTGAAACTGGCAATGAAATATTAACAATACGGAAATAGAACTTTCTCCTTCAATTCTATTCCGTCTGTTGATTATTCTTCGAATATACTACAGTCATCTTCTTCCTGTCACAATTCAAATCAAATACTTACAACGAGTTTGTCTCCAGAAGAACGCTTTTGCTGTTCTGATGCTCGTTTCATCAATTCCATTATTTCTTTATAGGTATTTAATGCTGATTTTAATTGAGCATCATTGAGAACTGATAATAAATCATCGAAATGCAACATAACACGAGCTGATATCATGGAACTATCTATGATAATAAATAAATTTTAATTCTATTTATTTCTTTAAAAAATTAATCCAAAAATAAAAACCTCTAAGATTCTTTTTCATTGAGATTCTCATTTGACATGAGTTAATAATAAAACGTATTCCAGTTCCTGGAGCATTATTATCATTTGACGAAGCTTCAATACGTGCATTGGGCCAGGATATTTCCTTCAATGTATTACAAAATAAATTATTTCGTTGTTTGAAAAGAAATTAATTTTTACTTTAAAAAGAAGAATATAACTTTTGGCAGCATTACGAAGTCGAGTGAAGGTTAATGCATCAACTCGTTTTCCATTGGGAGTTGTACTATAAATGTCTAAAGTCGGCAACTAAAATTAGACAGTATTTACATGATGATGAAATAAGATATGTACTCACACAAATTGATGCTTTAAATCCTTTTGATTTTACTACTAATGTTAGATTTGTAATTGTTAATGAAATTCCATCAATTACTCGATTAGTAAAACCATATTTACCCATAGATCTACACGAGAATACATATAAAATCGTTTGAAAGTTGCATTCAATTCTCACGGATCATTGCCACCTGAAGAATTTTGTACGTCCCGGAGATTTTCACATGTTTCAATTTCAATAGTAACATCATCTAATTGCTAAAGAAATTATATAAATCATATAGAATCGTTTGTTTCGCATGTTGCCTTACTAATTGAATGGGTAACGTTTTTAAATTTGTCCAAGGAATCTAAAAGCATAAATAGAACAACCTATCTTTTTCTTCCTGATTGATTCTTCTCTACTTTAATAAAAGCTCGTCCACATGTTGCTTTTTGAATTTTGAGCCACGTTGGCAGTTCAGTAACATCTTCTAATGCTCTCTCATCTAGATTAAGTGACGATAATTCACCTTCACCTTTTATAGTACTTAAATTAATTTGATTTGCTGAGAGATTTTTGACAAACCTTTAAATAAATCAAGAAAAACAGCCTAGAATAAAAGAAGAAATACTCTATTTTTCACACTTTGACAATTTCTTGATAATTTGGTTTTTGATTAATGAAGCCATCCTATATTCTCTAATCAATCTAATCAATACACAAATATCATTATTAATATTATTATTATCAAGTTTTTAAAATATATACATATATATATATATTACACGCATCAAATCAAGGTGAAATCTCATAGATGTCACTCGAATCTATGAAAAACGACGTTCTTTATTTATTGAAAACACGCGGGGAGAACTATAAGTAAGTAAATAGGATTTTATTCAAGTACTTTCTTTTGTTTGATTAATTCATTTTAATGGGGTTTAGTTAGTTGTAGTGTTCTTTGTAATTCAAATAAGAATACTAAGAGTCTTTGATTTTTACTTGTTCATCTTCACGTTTTGCGGCAGAATTTTGTTTCATTAGTTCAATGAGCTGTTGTAAAAATCCATTTGTTTGTGCGAAATTTGTATCGATAACATGAGTAAGACTTTTTTCTAATGAACAATATGGTATTTGAAGATCAAATGATGAACCATATACTATTTGAACATATGTTGAAAAAAATTGCTCTATATTTAATTTTGAATGATTACAAGCTAATGATGATTTGCATTGAAGCGTAATCAATTCTGATATAGTGTATGGCGTTTGAAGAATATTGTGTGGTGTATTAATATCAAATGAACAATCAGGATTATTGTCTCGACCTTTTAAATTCCAGCCAACATATATATTTGTTATATTTAACAATGAAAGACTGCACTTAATATAAGTACATTGAATAGCAATATTTTTTTAAATATATGGTTCAATATGACGAGAATCAAGATGAAGTTGAAAACTATATTCATAATTATTTGTTGTTGTATTAAAAGAACATTGACTAAACGACTCATTGCTTTTAAATAATTGGATCTCATCAGTATAAAAATATTGACATGGATAACGTCGATATTGAAATATATGATGATCATAATCAAATAGTCGAACAGTTGTTATATAAGCAAGTGCACTATTCTCTGACCATTCCAAGGCTTTGATTGGATCAACTGTTAAATTATAACTTGGATAAAGATCATAACCATTCGAACTCAATACGAAATTAACAATGATGAAGAAAACTGTAGTGAAATACATCGACATTGAGAAACTCACAGTATCTGTTTTATTTTTCAGAAAGAAAATAGAACTCTGCGGTCCTTTTATATGTCAACAACTATTGGCCTATGCTAACATATGTTGAGTGCTTATTTCTCAATCACAATATGTCAACTACAGTAATATATAATTAATATCCGTTTAGCAAATGATTCATGTACAAACGGCATAAGTTATATCAGTAAATTTGTTTTTCTTACTTTCTTTGTTAAATTGCGCAGATAATAAAGAGACAAAAACAATTAAAAATCAAACAATCATATATTTTGTTTCTTTTTCGTTCACACGCAAGACAAAAACAAAATCAATTATTTCCTAGTCTAGTATAAAAAACAAACAATTTTATAAAAGCAGTCTCATCATCTTCACTACCGTCCAAAAGAGAAAAAGAGAGCATATCAATGACGCAAAAGAGTCACAAACGTACGCGAGAGCGAACAAGAAAATCCTACTCAACAATGAGTATTTCACATATAGATATACCTATGTATGTATAAGTTCAAAAAGGTTGAAAATTTCATATTCATCCATCAATATGATGAGTAGATAATTTTTGTTTAAACAAAAATTAAATATTTAACATTGCGGTGGAGATTCAATAAATCGTAGATCATATCGAGTATTCGATAAACGCGGTGGATTTGGTTGTGAAGAAAATGATAGACAAGTACGAAATGTTAATGTTCGTGTTCGACGTCCACCACCGGTTCTTTCATTTGCACCTGTAAATTTATCGCATTGTTTTGTTTCAAATCGATATTGGCGATATTCTTCTTGATAATTAATATCAGTCATTGTTCGATATTGATTTGGTACACAGAATTGCTAATATGTTAAAATCAAATGAATTCGTTTTCTTTTTATTTCAAAAACAAAAGATCAATCCTTACATTCGAATATTCATAAAGTGCTTTATAACCACCTTCAAGTAGATAGATTTCTGGATAATGTAATTGTGGGTAACTTTGCTCATGTATATTACGATCCTCGGATCGAAAAAATCTTAGCCTATGAATAACAATCATTTTAGTAATCTATTTAAATCCGAATATTTAACTTACAATGATGGTGCTCTTTCGGATGAAAATTCACAATGAAAAATAAAAATATTTCTTTTCGACGAATCGTTTAATTTCAATGGTTTATGAAAATATTCATTATGAATTTGTGAACGTGTATAAAGATTTTTAGCCGATTGAACATGACCACCTTCATATTCATATGGATAACGACAATCAATAACATGAAGACTTTCAATTTTTGATGCATACACATTTTGTAATACATCAATTAACTAGAGCACATAGAAGATAAATCATAATTATAGATCAAAATATTCAATTTGTTGTCTCACCGTTTCTGGACTAATACAAGCAAGATCTGGATGCTTACGACTTGCGCATCTTGGTAAAAGATGCGAACGCGAACGATCACCAATTAAATCTCGATTCGAACCAAGTTCAACGGATGCTTTTATTTGTTCTTCATTAGGTTCAGTGAAACTGCGAATTAACTAAAACAAAACAAAAACAAAAAAGAAATATTCATTTATAGTCATTTTTTATTATTGGTAAGAAATCATTAATACATACGCCAACACCACGCCGAGAACGTTTGATAAATAAATTATTTTCTTTATCATTATCATCATCGATTTTTGTGCGTTTTATTGAACGACAATTTTCACTGTTTTCATCTTCATCATAACTTCGTTTCTAAGAATGAAAATAATTATAAAGATAATTCTTTTTACTAAAAGACATATTCTTACATTTACATTTTCTTTGTCATCTGTTGTAATGACCGTTAAAACTGGCATATTTTTTTCATTATCAGATAAACAAAGGGGTAACGGTTTGCATCGTCGTTGTCGATTACGAACAGGGTTTGGTGTCACTGTCGAAAGAGTTTTATCAAATAAATTTACGAGATGATCCGAATGCGAATCCTATACAGTAAAAGAAAGCATTCTTTAGCGACTCTAGAACATTTATACAAACAAACCGATGATGATTGCGAGCGTGTTTGCATTGAATGACATGATTCATTCGAACGAACTTTTTTATTTTGATTTTGTATAGCTAATGGTTGACGTTTATTCAAATGTAGTGATGCAGGCCGAGCAAGCATACTAAAACCATAATGTTCTAGTTTTGAACGCATCACGATACTTGTTGGCAATTCTGTCTTAGTCGACAACCTATTTTACGAAGAAGAAAAAAAAGGGGAAAATTCCTTTTATTTTTAAATATAAATTGGCTTAGCTTTATTACAATAAGATTATCGTTTTTGTTTCTTTATCTGCTAATGGTAGAAATATGTACTCGGTCATTTACCTTAAGGGAAAAAGGTATACGTGACGTCAATTGTACCATGAAAGTTGACACTTGTCTTTAATTGTATGAGAGAGAAAGAGGATAGAAATGAGGGTAAGATCGTTGCACTTAAATGGGAGAATAGAAGAAAAAATTTTTGAAAAAAAAGCATGTCAACGGTCGAACGCACACTCTACACTTGAGTGCCATTGAATTGTCAGTCATAAATCAAGTAGAACGAAATCTATCGCCGCTCATGTGAAGCTAACCATGGTATGCAATGAAAAACAAATGACGAAAAGAACACTCACTGTTCATCATGAATAATTGAATGATGTTCTTGTCGGAAGATTTGTACTAAAGCGAAAAAAAAATGCTTATCTGTTTATTTTAAAATAAATAAAAATGATTTCTACCTGAAGATACAGATTGTGGACTATCATCTGTTTCATCATCACTTGAAGAAAAAACAAGTTTTCGCCGCGGTGTTCGCCTACACAAGCAATAATAATTAGATTCAATAAAACTTTTATAAAGCAAAACTCGATGTTATTTCTTTTCTTCATCACTACGAACATATGCATATCTTACCTTGACATAAATAGACAAGTCATAGGAGATGTTGTCTGATTCATATTGACATAATGTTGAATATCAAATAAAGTATTCATTTATATATATATATATAGATAACTGATAACTCTGAAGATAATAGTCACCACAACATAGACAAGAAAACGAGTGATGTTATGTGCATTTCATCAGGATGAAACTGCGACGACCATTGAACAAGCGAATATTTTTTTCTCGTTCGGATCGATGAAAAAATATTTGCTTCCCTTCTCTCTCTCTCTCTCTCTCTCTCTCACTCTCTTTACTTTTGCTTACACATTCCTAACGTTTGCCGAGCTTAACGAATTTTTTGAACGTGTTCAATAAACATATAGAAACCAACGAACAGGACACAGCAAGAGCAGAGGAAGGGAGAAAATGGGTGGGAGACGAGATCGATGCAATGACGGATAACATCCTTTCAACACTTTTTTCCTCCCGGGAAAGAGTTCGTTGGAAAAGAAATAACAAAAAAGAAAACGAACGAGATGAACGTTAGGATGCGAATTTCAACGTTGTTTTCATTTGCACTTTAATGCAGATTTAATCACATCTAACGCTATCAAAGAGGAATAACAAAAGATCGTTCGTATAGAATGAAATAAAAGAACAAAATGTTAGTTTATATTATAGACTATGAATAAATGCATTTTATTCAAAAAACAATTATAATTATATCATGTCAAAATGTTGAACAATCTGTTCGAGAAGATGGATGTGTGAGAAAAAAAGAAAACAGGTGATGAAATAAATATTGTTTTGACAATGTCGATAAAACAACTGGCAAGAGTTTTTATTTGAACATGAATATTCATCTTCATATCGAATTCCTACAATTCAGAACAAGATGAACATTCGATAATTGAGATAGCATTCGTTTGTATTATTATCTTTTTAAGTTAACTTTAAAGATCACTTTTATAACATTTCTATTTATGATTCTCATAGTAACATCGTATCTCACTAATAAACACGTTCGTGTCATTACATGAAATTAGTTTCTATAGACATAAGTTGACCATTGTATGACCTAACAACTATTAATTAACATCCAGTTAGAATATTTCTGTATATATTGTTTCACTGATAAAGAGATAAATATTTCTAAATGTTGAAATAACTCCACGGATATATCAAGAAAGAATTGATGACTTAAACAGTCTCACTGTCAGAGAAGATATTTAAAATGAGATTATTTTCAGAACATATAATTATTCATATTAATAGAACTGTTAGTTTTAGAATAGGTTACATAACTAATTCTATTATATGTTTAACTGTGTTTACAATAAAGTTATTGTTTAATTACCTGTCACTGAAAGCGATTATTGATGCTTGCATTTGTGTGGTATTGTCGTTGTCGTTGCTGCTAATAGATTAGTGAAGGTGAATTGAGAGACTGTCAGTGATAATCATTTGAGATGCTCGATTATTTATTATAATTTATTTCAATAGGGGAGAAGAAGAGAGAGCAAGAAGAAAAAGAAATTCAACAGATAGCTTTAACAAAAGAAGATTTCTTATTCAAACAGACACTTCTGACTGACTAAATGTCTGATAGTCGTTCTATGTTTGTATATGCTGCTGTTGAAAATGAAATGACGTGAAGAAAAAAAATCTATTTCTCTCTCTCTCTCTCGTTCGAACGCAAAAGAAAGTAATTCTTATTTATTTTTCGTTTCATTTAATCAGCTGATCGTCGTTGGAAAAAAGTAAGATCTTGTTAAAATGTACTTAAGAAGAAAAAAAAGTAAAATGAATAATAATCATCAAGTGAAAAATCTTTTGATCTCGATTTGCATTTTCTCGAATTACATCAATATTAAATCGAACTGTGCGTTATCTCGATTTAAAACTAAATCTATCATATCAGTTGTCAGCATCATGCTTGTTTTTGTCTATGTTCTTCTAATGATCAATACAGAAGAAGAGAAAGAGAATGTTAAAGTGTCGCCGAAACACATGACTATCGCATTTGTTTTATCACAACATGAAAACATCTTGTGAAAATGAATGATCTTTCTAAACCAGCTTGTTGTTATTATTTCATATTTCTTTGAAGATAGTTTTCTTTAAAAAAAATTAAACAAGTGTCTTTTTTTTGTATTTTATCAATTTAATGAATTATTTTGTTTGTGAGTAACTCATTAGATATGCATGCCAATACGATTCTAAATGTTGATCGTCTGCATCAAATTGAATATACATTGAAAGCTAATTGATGCAACGATTATGCAACTAATTCACACGCGAATAATTTTCGTTACATTTGAATTCGCGCTTCGATATTGTATTTACTTATTTTATTTGTCGAACGCGAATGTTTTGATATTTTATTCAGAAAAGCAATATTGAGATCAGTTGTTTATCTTTTCACAGTTGCAATAGTACGAACAGAAGTGTTATTCTCAGAATAAAGTATATGATGTATCAATTGGTTTTGTCATATAAGCGTGAACAAGCATTGTTTCTTAAACAAATTATCATCGGATATATAATTCTATTCGATAGGTGTAACAATCATCGATAAGTTCTAATTCGTTAGTAATTGGTAGGCGAAAATGATCGGTTGTCAGATAATAGAAAAAAATTGGATCATTGTTTACAGTAGAAGTAACCATTGTGAATACGAAAGAAAACTGATTAAAAAATCAAAGAATGTCATTAAAAGGAAGTGTGTGCATATGATTGTTTGATTTTTGAGCGGAATAATTAAAATGTTCTCAAACAAAAATAAATATTATCAATGTTTTTGAACATATAATCCTAATGATTAGATATACGAGTTGTTTGTTTCTTGCGAAGAATATGCTTTTTGAGGAAATTAGAGATGCTGCCGCCAGCGTATTTGTATCAAAATATGAATATTTCTTAACCTTCAGTGATTAGATTATCTAGTGTGAAATTCAATACAGATATATATATATAACTTAGAGTAGCTGTCTAATTCGAGTTCGAATATAAATGGAGAAAAGAAAAAGTTAAACTAAAACTAAATCTAGGAGTATATTTTGTTTTAGTTTAACTTTCCGATATATGCGACATATGAATACATATATACCCTTCAACCATACCCACATTTGAGCACTCTTCCACAGTATTCATCACCCACAGCCACATTTGAAGTATCCCGGATATCCCCACCCTTTTCGGGTACCCCTCCTACCCACCCCATCACTCGCACCGCCACACACAGTTACCACTTAGCCCCCTCAACCCACACCCACTCCATCTTGAATTAAATATAAAACTAAAACTAAATCTATTTCTATCACTTATTTTCGAATTGATACCATGCAGTTGGATGTCCATTTATATTCGAATTCGAACTAGGCATCTCATGAGTGAATCATAAAAACAAATCCTGAAAAATACTTGCTTCTGCGTGAAATAGTCTAATTTTTCGTTGTAGTCTTAAAATAATCTACTTTTATACAATAGTTGATAACCTTCAAACGTAGAATGATAAATCCGTGCCGATAAATTCCAGGATCATAAACCGTTTTCTAGTAGTCGTAATTACTTGCTTTTTAAAATCCTTGAAACATTTCAGTAATTATTTTTGGCAAATATATTTTCTCGTTTAATTATTTCACGACTACTTCTCACTAGTGACATTAGTTTATGAGTTTATGAATGTCTACATTAAGATCTTACTATTTGGATATGATTGGATGCTCAATGATCTCGTAGCGTATATATAAGAAGGAAGTGAAGCAGTTTTCTTATTTACACCGAATGCATTTGTTGATATTCATCTATATGATAAAACGAGCTATGAAGAAAATTAAGGACCGACGTAATTTATTTGTTGGCGTATTTATCTTCGTGTTACTTCTATTCTGTTCGAAAGAGAAGAAAAAAAATAATACCAACAAAAAACGACACTATTGATAATGATGCATACATCCACATCAAATCTGGATCAACAGTTATTGGTAGAAGTGCAAAACTCAAGGCACTACCAATCGCAGATGTGAATAGAAAAAATGACATAACAACAGATTTCATCGATGATGGTGCATGTGTGAAAGCGTACTCGATACCAGCAATAGACGCAAAGATCTCTGAGATGGCAATGAAAAAATACGATGGAATTTGCCAAGCAACAGTGATATTGTTAAATGTTTGACATGTCGGACACGGTTTGGTTGTATAGTTGAAGTTTGGACCCGACACATAAATTAAATGTTGAACAAGTGTAGTCCATGCCATAGCGATGGAAATACAAAAGAATCCACACGTAATACGAGATATCGAGCCAAACTTAATGTTTAATCGTCGTAAAGTAGGATAGACGAGTTTGTCAAATATTGGAATAAAAATGAGCAGAGCGATTGGATCAATATTTTGCAAGAGATCATTGGGTAAAGGACCTAGAGAAACATATATGAATTACTCATTGAACCACAACTACTCATTTCACATAATTCCAATGCAATCTTCGAACTCACCAACATTCATTTGTGCGGCTTGCGATACCATATTACCTCCTAATTGATTGTAACAGATCCAATAGAACGGATAGAAAGCGAAGACACGACAAGCCCTCAATGCTTGTTTCAAATCTTCGATGAATTGACGGTTATTTGATTCTATCACCGATTCGGTATCGTCATGTGTAGAGGATAGTGGATTTTCTTTAGCGTAATCTAAAAAATGTTGATATTTTACTTCTTTACTTAGCTTCCTACGCATTTGAATGGCTCTTGTTATCACGCGAGATGCACGAATAATCAATGAACCCGTCGGAGCTTTTCGAATGTATCGATGGCGAGCAAATGTTAGAACCGCAATGGAGCCGGTAAATATTATCATTGGCAGGAAATAGGCAAGCCAAAACGAATGATACTTTTCGATATTGGTCGTAATGATTGCTGACAGTCCACCTAAATTGATAGACCAGTAGAACCAATTGAACATTGACTGCACTGTTCTAGAACAAGAATAATTCAATCGAAGAAATAGATAAATTGGCTAGACGATAAACTTACACTGTCGGATCAACAATTTTCTTTTCACCTCTGATTTCTGCAACAACAACAACAACGAGATAAATTTCACTATTAAAAAGAATCTAATTGCTACCTTTGACTATTGGCTTTGTTCTGGTATATTGTTCGGCCATCAATGGACTAACATTACTTTTCACACCACCAGTGCCAAAACTTATAATTAACATCGCCACGATCAAACCAGGAAAAGCAAGGCCTGCGTTAATCGAGGGCGGTATACTGCTCAAGACCAAAACCAGCAGACCTATCATATAAGCCACACATCCAAAGAATATTGTCTTGTATTTACCCCAGAACTGATCAGCTAGAATAGCTCCAAATATAGGCGTCAAATAACAGAAGAACTGAAATAACGTTGTTAATAAGGTAGCAGTGCGATGTCCACGGCCGAGGACACCCGACTGTTTACCTTTCGATATAGGTATTGGAAATTCAATATAATTCTGAAAGGGACCAGTGAGTCCTATGAAGGAGAAACGTTCACAAAATTCGCATACAATAATTAGCCAAGCTGCTAACGGTATTTGATCAGAAACGTGTTTTAATCTTGTCAACTCTTCAGCTGTTGGTTCAATTTCATCAATGTCTTCTGTTGACTCAGTGGCTGCGTTCGGTTCATTAAATGGTTTGCTACTAAATTCGATTTCTTCAATTCCACTCATTTTTTACTTAGTATCTTTATTGATGCGTTCTAGTGAGTTCAGTACTTTTTACATGAAAATGTGCTTATGGCATTTCTCTTTCGACACAAGTAAAGATAAGATCGTCTCTATTTTCTTCTGACATACATGGTTGTTTATTTTTGTCCTTATCATTGTTTAGTTTGATAATGGCTTATCTGAAAAAAAAAATTCTCTTTAAAACATTTTTTTATAGATTTTTATCTTAAAGAGAGATATTTGATCATATCAAAGTATGATTTGTAACCGATCCTATATCGACGGTAGCTTCTCAACAAAGATGAATTCGAAAAGAAAATACGACCATTTAGTTGCTAATTATTTAAATGGCTAATTAATTTAGAAAAATTTCTTTTATTAATTTTTTTGGAGAAACAAATAAATCGGAATATGGTGCTATCAAATTATACTGATAGTTATTTCAAAAATTTGATAACTTTTGAAGAATATAGAACTACTAGATGATCTTAAAAACACCGATCAATTGAACTGATGCATTTTGTTTTAGAATATGCTTTGTTTATTTATGTTACACTCTGGAGTGCTTACATAGAATAGACAGGGAGAAGAGAGGAACAAGTGTAAGTGATTCTAATTGCCATAGCTGGTCCAATTTCTACCATTCCGTTTTCCTTTCCCCATAATGTTAAATTTTATATGGTGCCGTGTAGGGTGTGGTATAACATTTATTCTTATATAAAGTTCAACCATTTAATCAGTAACGTCTTGTGTCTCTTAATTAGGTTTTTTACTCTTTTTTGTCTGAAGAAATGTCCTAACGAGCCTTTTTCACTTTTTAAAACCATCCCAATAAAATATATCCTCCAGAAAGCCTGAGCGTCTTAGATCTGTCTTGTAGATTTTTTGTAATCTTTTATTTAGATATCTTTTAACATACACTTCCATGTGGTTTTCTTTCGTTAGTGTGAACAGGTCTTCTGCAGAAATAAAAGGACATCTATGAACTATTCTAATTGCAACTCTGAATTTCCTATTGAGTAATTCTTTCTATGATCTCAGAAGAAACGGATAGAAGGGGAAAATCCACGTAAAGTGTGGAAAGACATAGGCAAAAAAAATATTTTCTCAAAACATGGGGTTACATGAATTTCGGCCCACGGAATTTTCGGGCCGGACTTTCGGACCAATTCTATACAAATTCATTAAACTCTGAGAAAAAACGAATTTTTTTGAAAATTGGTTTCTAGATTTTTTAGTACCGAGCGAAGCGTCGTAGTGCTGGCCGATGTAATATAGTGTTTAAAACAGCACTTCTAGTATTATAGAACATAGTATGGAGTTTTAAGATACATATCGCTTATCCACAACAAGCACGAACGAATTTAGTGTAATCTCAATAGTAACTTAAAGTAGAGGTGGACCGTTGATTTTAATTTGAGTTAATTAAGAGAGTTAATTAAGTGGTTTTACTTAACACTTAATATTAAGAAAAAAACGTTTACATTAGCGACTTAATTACTTAATATTAAGCGTTAACGCAATACTTAATTTTTAATATTAAGTGTTAACGAAACACTTAATTTTAAAAATTAAGTATTGCTAGAGCACTTAATATTAAGAAAAAAATGTGTAGATTGCCCACTTAATTACTTAATATTAAGTGTTAAAGCAATACTTAATTTAAAAAATTAAGTGTTTCGTTTAACACTTAATATTAAAAATTAAGTATTGAGTTAACACTTAATATTAAGTAATTAAGTCGCTAATGTAAACGTTTTTTTCTTAATATTAAGTGTTAAGTAAA